>JBBMOY011326983.1:0-15192 GCA_037951405.1 Platydemus manokwari | reverse complement strand
TTAAGTAGTTTTTAAAAAATTTTGATTTAAAGTTCAATATATAAAAATCGGACATTTCATATGGGACAACCTAATAATAAAAATCAATTTCCACACAATGAAACCTTCACAATAAAATAATAACTCGCATTAAAACCCAAAAGTTCTATTGAATTTAAATAATAAGCCCGCGTTTCGATAGAAATTCCAATCGAATAAAATCCATATGAATAGGCTCTCAATATCAGTAGTTTTGCCTTATTGAAACCACTAATAAAGTGATCTCGATATACGAAACAAATTATTCGAATTCACCAACCGTATAAGCCAGCCAAATTACTCCAACACATTCAGAAGTACATACCCGGTTTTACTGGAAGTATCAATATAATATTGATAATCATTCTGAGTGATTCAATATCAAATGCAAAGGACAATAGTAAGGTCCATTATTGTAAAATCATTCATTATCTGTAAAATCGTTCCTATCTGTCGGGTTGATCCCAACTACCTTGGTCAATTGGTTTATTCCTATTTGAAGAGATATTAATCAGAGCTTTTCCGGAATTGTCAACATCTTGTCGTTTAAGTGTATAGAAGTATCGCTTTGTAAATTTATTGTATACAAGTAGTAATTTATAATTGTTTAATTTATAATAAAAGTGCATTTTAAAAGGCAAGTTCGTTTTGATTTTGGCGAGTGCCATAAGGTTCATTTCATTGGCAGTAAAACATCATTTCAGTATTATTTCATCAAATTTTTGGAAAGTGCATAAAAGATAAAATAAAGTTTAAATTGAGAGTGAAAATACAAGCAATATCATTGAGCTGATCATCCCATCTTCATACGAGGATTGATTCGATTGCGGAGAAGAAACACTATAAAATAATAGTTTTACTGCTTTTCTGAGGTTATACGAACTCCTTGAGACTGATTTGACTCTGATATTGCACAAATCAAATTTAAATAAATCAGATAGAATTGAGAATAGACAATGAATCATCAAAAAAACCCTGACCCCAAAAACAACAAAAATATAGATTTTGTTTCTCTACAAGCTATCGTTATGTTTTGATTAATACAATCCGAATTACAATTTTGGCACAGGAATCTGAAAATTAACCTGGAAATTGTTGACAATTTAGATGAATACAAACAAAAATGGTAAACATAAAAACTCCGACAGAATTTTAGATCATTAAAAAGGATTAAGGTTGTATTTACCATGTGGGTCAATGTGTCGAACATTTAAATTACTGAATGCCGCTTGAAGATCCTTTCGAAATAATAGTTTCACTAAGGGCGATATCAGCAATAATATGAGTATATTTCTGTATATTTCTGAATAAGTGTCAATAGTTCATAATGTCCCAAGGGGCTGATAACATGTTATCGAGACTGATACTGAAATTTAGTTAAGACTAATATCAAGTGTTTATAGCTGTTGATAGTAATACCCCTTTATCAATATGAAGGTTTGGAATTAGGAAAAATTCAATTTGTGCCCAACCGTACTATTGAATATGACGTTAATGCAAATAGATTAATGAGCTGGTAAAATGAGCTATAAAAATACCTGTTAACACGATTGGTATTCTGCTTTCATTGATATTTAATAATGATCAACAGTGATAATTAAAATGTCTCCTTAATTAATTGTTATTCACTAATAATGAAATTATAAATGTGAAGAGTCGAATGAACGTTCAGTTTATAATAGAAATGTAAAAATGCTGGAACACATCAACAAATAGCAACAAATTAAAAGATTAACTACAACGAAAGTTGTGATTTCAATATTTATTTACAAAAGAAATTTAATAATGCAATGTTAATATTATGCGACGCATATTTGGATATAAACAACAGTAAACATAAAATTTTTCTCAAAATAAATAGAAAAATAAAAAAGTTTAAGTAGAAAAATGAGATTAAAAAATACCGAAAATAATGACGGAGAAGAATAAGCGATAGAAAGAGATTAAATAAAATATAAAGATAGGAACAGCATCGAACAATAAAGAAGAAAAAGAGAAAAAGATTGCCAGTTATTACAAAAGCGCCCAACATTATAATACATCTAATATTATATTTGATATTACAATATTATATCAGTCAAGAAATTCCAGACAGAACGATCTATAATTATTACACCTACTCGATCATATGATGATTATTTTAAGAAAAATCCTACTAGCAGAAAAATCAATCAATATTCATGTATAAATATCAGGAATTTCTTGCAGAATTATAACTATTCTACGTTTCAATTAATTTTAATTTTATCAAATGACTTTTATAAACAATTTATTGTAACGAATTTATGTTTCTTCTTTAAATTTACATGGAGTGGACCCAGCCCAACTATTCCATTAACTGCATTTAAACTAATTGCATAAACTTATCTCAATTAGAGGAATTACTGGGAGATATAGGCTAAATTCTCAGTAAGTTACTCAACAACAAGGGCTCTTGCGGCGAAGGCACAGGAAACTCTAAATTAATTTGAACAAAAGTCAGGTAAAAGCCTGGTTATTGTTTCAACTAATAATTATTTATTGCTTTAGTTTGTAGTCCATATCAATTGTAATTGTTATAAAATTAATTATATATTCTTATAACAGTATTCATTGGAGTTAGATAGTGCTTTATATATTATTAATTGCCGGTATTCTATACATATCTTTTAAAAATTCTTATTTCTAATATTTTATAAATACCCAAGATGCCAACAGAAATTATATGGAAAATTTTTAATGAAGCTAATACACATTCACTTATTGATTCGGATTTTGTCGGAGCTCTCTAATAATGTCTGTGAAATAGTAAATCGTGTTTTTTGAAATTATTATCCTTTTTATCTAACTGCAATTCTGTCTTTTTATTCTTCGGAAAAAAATTGTTCGTAATTACAATATTCGAATTTCAATGTATAGGTATCCTTAAATTAAGTGTTCGGCTTTTATTATTGGCTGTTCCAATAGGCAATTCTTTACCAATTTGTTTTGATTATTATTTAATTTAATGTATATTGATTTTCTAAATAGTCATTAAATTTATTTCATGTGATATTTCGGACATTCTAGACAATCCCGACTCTCGATTTTCCATATTTATTTATTATCTTTTATTAATTCTAATTTTAATTTATTTATTTATCTATCCAAATTATTTTAAACCAAAAATTATTCTCAATATATTATTAAGTTAAAGAAAATTTTTTTTCTACTAACATATATTTTAACCATGAAAATTATTGAAATTTCATGTTAGTTTTTACACTTAAAATTATGCAATCAACTACAAGTATGAAGCATTAAAAATAATTATCAATGGTTAACACAGATAGGATGAGTAGTACAGGGAGGTAGTGGCCACGCAATCTCAATACACAGGTTTAATTCCATCATTGCCGAAGCATTATCAGTAAAACGTCACAGCTAGTATTTTATAAGAAGTACATTATATAATACAGTACCATAAGCAATGTTTCGATTAAAATATGTGAAAAATTGTTTGACCAGCTGTAAACAGTAATGTCGATAGCAAAATACAATCCAAATCACAAAATAAGCTTGTAATCAAAAAGTTAAAGATAAGGTTGGTAATATCTGTCAAAAGACAACGTGTTTATAGTCTTAATTTGGGTGTTAATCCTGACTTGTAAATAGATTTTTATTTGCTAGATCTTTCAAAGTTTTGGTAAATATTTTTGCAATTGGAAATTCTCCTTTCATTCATCGTTGTCATTGGCTCATCTGAAAGTTGGTTTATTTCTGCTGACATAAATCTATCGCAAGCTGAAATCCAGTCAGAGAATAACAATTTACAAGAATCTGATTTGTACAGTAAGGTGCCGAACATCTCCGTGTTTGAATGATTAAAATACCCAATTGACAGGCAAAATCATTCTTGAAGTAATTATATTCTCGGTAAATTGTACGGACGAAGATTGCGTAAACCTGACAAATTGGGTGAATATTTGATAAAGCTAATGTGAGACATTTAAAAAGGAAAAACGGTTAATTTAGAAGTCTAATAATTCTGTATTAATATTTTCAATCAAACAATCAAACAAAAGAACTTATTATGCCTAATCAGTCTGATTACCTCTGATGACTCTTTGGAAGTAATGACCCTAAACTTAGTTTTATTTGTTCTTCCTTCCCTCGATCGTTCACTTCCTTGTTTGTCGAGAAGGATAACGGTGTTATAGTGTTTATCTAATTCAAATTTCAATATCCAAACACTTTCGAGTAATTAGGAATAATTCCTTTTGAAACGAACTATGATCCTTTAGCACGCAGTGGGTAATAATCGAAACTACATTTGCTTTATAAACGTTTATTATTGTAACAAATTAACACCGATATAAGTTTAAGAATACTAACATGCACCTTAATAGCAGCCAATGACAATTTTGGAAAGGTCATGATTTATAGGATCCCTATTAATAATTGGGTGAAATCGTTTATATGAATGAGCTTAGTTGTATATATAATGGATAGTATAAATGATTAATTATTTTATATGAATTAATCTTTCTTGCTTATGGCACCAAATTGGTTGATCTTCCAGTGAAATGGTGGGCATACAAATTTTTAATTCGTATAATTTTGTACTGATATTCACTTAACTAAACAGCATTAACACAATTTACTAACATATACAATTACACAGCCAGTAGTTATAGGTGATCGTGAAGTATTAACAATAACTATCAAACTCTGATTAAACACAAAATTACAATAAAACAACTGAGACAAAGACAGAAACAATAATAATAATAATAATAAAACTCTATTAATGATTAATAAAAAATAACAAAATCTACGAGCATACTCAATCAAATTTTGAGTCACACACAATACTAGTAAACGCTTGATGATAACCGTTACTTCTTCGTATTATTGGAGTGGTATCTGGTATAAGGCATTAACAAATATGAATTATTATATATGTTGACGATATAATATTAGGAAAAATGCTAAATACCTTTGATTAGTGTTTGCTACTTCCAGATATACTGAACATATAATTTAAAATCGTAGGGATTTGAATGTCTTTTAGTCTAGAGAAGAAATCTTCTTCTGGTAGAACTTACCTTTCAATTTTGTAGAAAATGTGCAACTTGATTTGACAATGAATCTAATATATATAGCTGACCCAACACATTTGTTAAACTTAATAATTCCCATACTAACGCTTCATTTTCTCATTTGTATATAGTGCATTTTTTGCTTGAATATTTTGAGCTGACTAGTCAATTATAATAAACAGTGCCACAACTATTTTAATTATAATTAATTTTATAGCTTGGGATATAAAATATATAAAAATTTTATATAAAAATTTCGTGTCACATGGTCTTCTGGTAATAAGATTCAGCTACTAATCACAGTTTGAGAAGTAGTTAGAATAAATTATAGACTTTTAATCAACCTTTGTAGCATAGTCAGTTCAATAGTAGTAAGTCATCGATAAGGAGATTTGGACAGTTAAACTTACATTTTTAATACTGCGGTTCTTTTATTATCATTAGTTCAAGGAAAATAAACTCCAAACAAAACAAAAAACATTTTTGACTTAATAAAATAAAAATTTTGCCGATAACCTGCTTAGGTGTGACTCTATAATAATCTAAAATAATAAAATATGATTGAAATTATTTATTAAGAAGTACAAATTAATTAAAAACACACTTGGAACGAATATGCGTTAAACTGCACCAATCTGTAAATATGAAAGCAGTGGAAACAAATAGTTTATCATGGTAAAACTCAATTTTATCATTGTAAGTTAAGTTGTATTATAATAATATTTTAGTTCAATGATAAAATTGTTAAATTATATTTCATAATTAAAAGATTTTTGATTTACACAGACAAAACAGATTTTCTCTACTAATCCGTAACTGTTTAATCATGTCTATTTTTTCTGCATGTAAACTTAATCTCTTACTTCTTTGGAACGAAAACCTCCTGATTGGAGCAAAATAATATCTTTATTAAAGAAGTGAATATTGCCTATATATTTGGATATTCTTTCTGAAGTTCACCTACTAGATTAACAAAAATCCGAAACACTTTATATATCTATTTTTATTAAGTAAAAAAAATAATTTGTGGGAAATATAATTTACAATAATTTCACAAAGCATTTGCAGTTTTGTATATTTTGCACCATTTTCATTGAAGTTGAAAACATTAAGAAATTTGAAGAGAATGAAGCATTGTTAAATATTCATGTGCATCTCATTAACTGATTAATAATTTTTATGAATCTCTGGCAAATTACACAGATTAATTTATTATATTAGATTATAAATAAAATATTTCAATTTTTCATAATAAATTTCTAAGTTAGTTTTGTTTAAATCTTATGAATTTATATCATTTAGGTCAAATTTATCAAACAAATTTGAGTAACGATTTTAAATATATTCGAGACAATTTAAATGGCTATTAATTAGGTCACGTTTATTGAAGAAATTTTTATAGTTCAAGCCGTTTTAACAATTACAATGACCAACTCTGAAACGTAATTTCTATTAAATCAACATTTTAATATTTTAATCTATTTCAATTCTTCAGAGATTTTAATTCTACACTGACGTCTATCAACGGAATCAATGATAAACCTCATTCCAAGAAGAATCTAATTTCTGAAAACAGTTTCGAAGTCAAAAGCATAGATAAATACTATAAACCGAAAGTCATTTATGGTTCCCGTCTTCCTAATTTCTCTATTGAAACATTGAAGAAATTAGATCCACAATGTAAAAAAATAAAAGAAATTTTAATCTTGTATACTGGTGGCACAATTGGTATGCGCAAAAAAGATGGTGCTTATGAACCTGAACCGAATTTCTTTTGTAAAGCTCTCCATAAGTTACCTATGTTCAATGACAATCGGCTCAGGTGGGTGTGAATACGCTTTTTAGCTAATCTATTTTTGGTATAAATTATTTGAGATCATATATTAATTGCTAGTAAAATGTATCCGAAATTGTAACCGAGCTCTCAATATCATAACTATCTGACAACAATGGTTATTTATGGCTGAAAACATTCATAAAAGATTATTATTTATACTCACTAGTTAAAACTGTCATTTATCATTGTCGCGGTAATTACATGTACTGGTGAGATGCAATATTTTCGTCTTGTTTTTGATTTTTGGGCTCTGTTTTGTCTGCGTACCTTTGAAATATAGACTATAGACCCATGGGGAGAGCAATTCGTGAAATTTAATCTCTATTACCATTTATTGTCCATATGGCTGCGAAATGAGTTATTGGGATGAAATCTGAACGGGGATAGGAAAATTTATTGAATGAATATTATGCAATTTGAAATAGTTTTTGATGAACGAATCTCATTGGTTGACGAATGTTCGAGAATGTGAGTAAAGGTTGTGACGTCATAAACGAAATTTCCGACTTAAGGGGATTGTGATCCACGTTTTTCTTTGATATTTATTTAATGCAGAAGTTTGATCATAATGAATTCGTGATTATATTCGTATTATTTTTATAGTCATTTTGATTTTATAAATAAATGTTTTTACCAAGTGCTCTGTGATATGTTTGATCAGATTGAGTCAAGAAATGTTTAGTTTTTAATCCTGAAATCCTGAAGCTCGAAGTGCCTTTTGTTGTGACGGTTTTTCTGATTATTTTCATTATAAAATATGTTTGCATTTAACGTGAGGCTCAACCTCAATTTGACAATTTTCTTGAATTTATAGATTCACCAATAAAACTTTTCTTCAAATTATCTATAATTAAACATAATATTTCTCTATCAGGCAAGAGATGGATCTTCAAAGCAACGTTTTTATTATGCCTCGATCACCAGATGACGTTCGTGTCTTCTTTAATGTTTGGGAATATACACCATTGTTAGATTCTTCTGACATGACCATGGATGATTATATCAGGATTACAAAAGATATTTATTCAGAGTATGACAATTACGACGGTTTCATTATTCTCCATGGCACTGACACGATGTCATTCACCGGTTCCGCTCTTTCATTTCTAATGGAAAATTTATCAAAACCCGTAATTTTGACTGGTTCCCAGATCCCATTGTTTGAGATTCGAAGTGACGGCCGGGAGAATCTTTTGGCATCTCTCATTATCGCTAGCCATTATGATATTCCGGAAGTCACTCTTTTCTTTCATGAAAAAGTTCGTATATTGTTTCTGGCATGAATAATTCCATTTGTTTCATAACATTGTTTTCAGTTATTCAGAGCCAATCGTACTTCGAAACTATCCAGTGTGCATTTTGATGCATTTGATTCTCCCAATTATCCCCCACTAGCAGATGTAGGTATATCAATAAAGGTCCATGCTCATCGTATTCTAATGCATGACAAGCGTGGTGATCCATTCAAGGTTCACACAAATATGTGTGCAGATGTGTCGGTGTTGCGAATGTTTCCATCGATTACTTGTGAAACAGTTAAAGCATTCCTTGCTCCACCAATCAAGGGTAATTACATTAAATATATGATTCAGAATGAAACTGGTTGTCAGGTGTGGTTTTATTAACATATGGATCTGGAAATATGCCTTTCTGTCGGAAAGATTTGTTGGGATTGTTCAAAGATGCATACGATCGAGGCTGTATCATTATCAATATCACACAATGTTGGAAAGGTGGCATCAAAGCCATTTATCGAACGGGGTTCATTCTAAAGGAATATGGCATATTTCCTGGTCTTGACATGACTTTGGAGGCAGCTCTTAATAAGTTGTCTTATGTGCTAGCGAGATCCGATTGGACAATTGAGACCAAGAGGTCCGCAATGACGAGAAATTTGTGTGGAGAATTAACTCTGACGGAGGCCGAAATAGCTCGAGAGCAACGAACACTTAGTCAAGATGGGATAGTGATGGACAGCGAGGCGATTATCGGAGCTGCACTTTGTGCTAGCGCGAAGGAGGGAAATGTCGCAATGGTGGAACAAATTGGTAAACGTCGGGGAAATTGGGAGGTGATTTTATTGAAATTGTTGATTATTTGATGATTATTGATTTTGATATTATTTTTAATATTATAATTATAATTTTATATTTTTATGATAATCATCATTGACACTATTATAATAATTAACTTTATAATAATAATTATTATTATTAACATTGTTTTTTTATTATTTATAATACGGTTATATTATTATGATTTCCGTTATAATCATTTTTGTAATAATAAATACAATAATTATAATAATTATTATTATCAGTTTTTGCTTTACTATTGTTATGAAAGCTATAATCGATTATCAGGATAGCTGAAACCATTCTTTGTTGATTCTAATCTAAACCATGTATAACAATGCGCCGTTATAATAATACAAATATAATAATACAATATTAATTAAAATTTTGTAGTTTAAAATGAATGGTTTCAGAGATTAGTGGGAGAGCATTCAGTAGAGTTTAAGATGTTTTTTCATTAAAATCGTTACGATGTGTTGAGTGCAATAAACATTTTTCGCTATGTTGAGCACTTGATTAACATTTGTACATGAATTATATTCCAGTAAAATAAATAAAAAATCTAACTGATATATCAATATATAAACAGTAACATTATTTCTTAAAAATATACACTCAATAATAACGGTTGGGAAAAGAGGGAGTTTTCAGATTTTTATCTGTGATATTATTTGGACCGGAAAACTGTGAGTGATGCCACAAATAAATCACAAATATTTATTAATAACTTTGGTATTTACTGACATTTTCCATTTTTTAACGAGAATGTCATTTTATTAGACTATATCTGATAGGAGAATTCCTGACTATCAATTCAAATAATTTGTAAGTCTGTATGTCTAAGATTAGACTGCTTTCATTGTCGATTTCAGAATTATTGTGTGAGCAATGTTAAGCGACTCTCTGAGATTGTTAAGCACACAGAATCAATTCAGTCTGATTATCATAGAATTTATCGATCGATATTTTTCTAGACAAAACATTAAAATAATAAAGCTCTACATTTATTTTCCTTATTTGTAGGCAGCTGACTATAATGGTAGAACTGCTCTTCATGTTGCTTCGTCAGAAAATCAATTAGAAGTCGTGAAATTTCTCCTTGAAAAGGGTGTTTCATTGAATTGTAAAGATCAATCTTGTTTTACACCATTGAGGTGTGCAGTATCAAATCGAAGCAGTGTAGAGCTGATTCGAGAATTGAGAAACAAAGGAAGCAAACTTGAAATATCAAATAGTGAATTATTTCAAGAAATAACTTGGGCAATTCACCAAAATGATGTTCGGTTAATGGAATTATATATTCAAGCTGGAATCGATGTGAATGTAAGTGATGTCTACAATTATCATATAGCAATTATCTATCGAATTAATCAATTCAATAAATTGCCATAATCGATCACGCAAAGATTATATAATGTTAATCGTAAAAAAAATTATATCGATTAAAATATTTTTTGTCTTTGAATAAACCCGTATCTGAAATATAAAAGAGAATTTTTATGATATTTATCCGCAACTGGATCAATTATTGTAAGGATTCTATGATATAAATGGTGGGGGTATTCTTTGTATCGAAGTCGGACGAAAAATGAAATAAATTTCAATGATCTATAAATTATCGCTTATGTAGCGATTCTAAATATTGATAGATTAATAAAGAATTATGATTTATTGAATTGTACACATAATTATACATACTTTCATTGGTTGAAAGAATTTTGATGATTTTATAATATTATTATTAAAGGAAAATATAATCATTAAAGTATTTCACAAGTAACAAATATTCCCACTGTCTCCTGTATTTTCCGTTAAGTTGTACTGCTAATAATCGTTACATTATAGTTTCTTTTAAATGATCTGGTTATTTATTGGCTTACCTTCTATCATTTAAAGAAGTTACCAAATGAATTGAGATGAGCGATATAGACATGAGTAAGAGTGTTATGCATCAATTATTCATTAACTAGTCCTAAGATAAAGAATGATGTAGAAGAAAGATGCCCTGTCATAAATTTCACTGTTATCTCTTCTCTTTTATAGGAGATTTTTTCATTTGGATGAAATATAATTTTAATATCCATTTTATCAAGTAAATGTTATATGATATAATAAAACTGACAGAATCATGTTTCAGTTCCGCATTTCCTTTAATCGCAAAATACATAACTATATCTATTTGTATAACAAAACATGTGAAGGAAAATTGTTTCCATGGTTATTTTGAAAAATGTTGTCTTATTTTGAAATGAGTAGAAGTTATAAGGAAATTGTAAATTAGACGAATGAGTATCTAAATAATATGAATTTGAATGTAGTTTGCAAATGGAAAGTAATTAAGAACACAAACGGGCAGAGATATCAGATAGCGATCAACTGTGATAAGATTCGAAAGATAAATTCGAAAATTTGCCATTAAAAACTAAACAAAACATCAAATTGATCAATATATAACAAAATGATATACTGAACTCAGTCAGTAGTGTAAGACTTCAGCACCAATTCGTCTCTGGCTATGTGAGGTATATCTAGAAGTCCATGACATAAGTTAATTAATAAATCTTTTACACATTCGATATTAGCTTATCAAAATCTGGGAAAATTATTTTTATAGTTATTTCGAAAGATACCACTTCATTTGTTTTAATCTATAGGGTAATTTGATTTATTGATCGATTTATTTTCAGATTCAAGATGAAAATGGTTGTACTTTTCTGCATTTATCCTCGATTTATAGGAAACTGGATTTCGTCAATTTATTATTGAATGCGAATTGTGATCGACATATCACCAACAAATATAACAACACAGCTTACGACGAAGCCCTGGTTCGAGATCATATTGATATTTGTGAAGCTCTTTCAAATACATGAATCAATAAGGAATAAAAATTTGAGATTATCAATATGACTTTATATTTGACGATTTATTTAGATATTTATCTTTGTTTTGTTTCGTTTTTTATATTTCTTCCAGATTATAATATTCGTCTATTTTTGTTTTTTATTTAGACCTATGTTTATTGTGATTATTCATTGTTGCATCACATTAGGTTTGAAATATATTTTAGTGACATGATTTGACTTTTCATTTTAAAATTTGTTCGATATTCGATACAAAAAATTACTTTTATTTTATTATTTAAAGTGATAATCTCTGTCATTTTAATTATTTTTTGTTCGAAGATTATGTTTTATTTTAATATAAATGAAAGTAAAATTATTAGCAATTTTAAAGCCAGTCGAAAAATGGTCTTTTAAAGATAACAAGGGATAAATAAATTAGAGCTTTCATTATTTCTAAAGGTCAGCAATGCTGTTATAAATAACCAGCTGGAAAATTGTTACGTTTATATTTCAACTGTCTGTAGGCAGTGGAAAACCGATTATGGAAGTATGTGAATGACTACAAATTATTCGATAAATATTATAGGATTTATATTGGTATTTTAAATTTTAGAGTGTTGATTGGTTTATCGAATTGCTTGTTACTTTATGATTGTGTGTGTTTGCTCTGAATATTTGAAATTTGCTTTGCCTCATTTGTTGATGTGATCGTGCATGGATGATCGTGAATGTAATGCTTGAGCTCAAATTTCGGAAGTTTTTAAAGATTTCCATTGGTATTTGTACTCGTCTTTTCACAATATGCTAAGATGTTAAGTTAAATCTAGTGATATAAATTTATCAAATATACTAATACAAATAAATAATAATAAAATACATTTCAGCGGACGAGTCTATACTTTCTGAATTCTTGCGGCTTACTTAATCTTCTAGAATTTTTAGAATTCTAGATTCCTAATCATTTTAATTCATTATAATTTATCAGGATTTAATCTTTTGATTTTAACTTGAATGGTTTTTCCTGAGGGTTGCAGCACAAATCTTTATTTAATTTTATTTAATCAATGTTGAATGTTTTCAAAGAAAATTATCATTTTGTAAAATCTTGTGATAATTTTAATGGGCATTTCTGTAATTGACTATTTATTAAAATAGTTCTACTCAAATAAATATAATTGAAACAGAGATATTTAGATCATCTATTACCTAAGATGACCAACATTATAAAATCACGACTTATTTATTCTAAGAGATATATAGTTATTCAGAAAAAATTATCTAGTAGAGCAATCATTAACTATTCAAAAACAATTTATTGAAATAATTACAATGGGACATGATCATTCAAATTCATAAGTAATAAACTAATTCCAAAAAGTTATATTAAGTAATAGGTTTATTTGGAGCTATTTATTTGGAATTATAATAGCCCCTAGACTTTATCTTTTGTTGAACTAATAAATAACATTTATCGATACTCGTCTTCGACAATTAATAGATTATAATAATCTTTCTTTGACTCATAAATTAAATTCATTCCTAATCGAATCAGTATACTATTTTCTAGAATTATAAAATCAAACTCAATCGTTTATTCGGACTTCGATTATTTTCTACTTTGTCAAATACGATATTATAGTTTGAACTTGAATTAGCATTCTTATTCTGTTTTATATTATGCTTATCTGTGTTGGAAAAGCAAGAATTTGTCACAATATGAAGGTTAAGTTATCAATAACAATCAATCATCATAATTAGTTTTAATTACCAATCAACTTTCTTGTTACATAATCTAAATACCGCAATGTGATTAGTGCGGAAGAACAAAAAAATTTAAATGTAAAAACTTATTTAGAATTAATGTTGATAAATTTTAACAAGCTTATGATTGAGCTTACATTAAATTGTATTGGAATCGTTTATTTACTTTAAGGAAGAATTTGGAAGTAATTATTTTAAAATAAACAATGAATGATAATTAATATATTAATTAACTTGAAATTTGCTTTGACCCTTAAAAGTTGATGGAAGTCATGAGATACTTGCACCTCTGAAATCATAATAATAATAACTATAGTCTTTAATAATTCGATTTTTTGTCTTGCATACATAGGAGTCATTAGATTTAGGTATTCGACCAGACATTAAATTCAAACGTAAAACGCACAGATACTTCATTTCATAGAGAATGCAGAATATGACTCGAAATGTGTCAGGAGATTAACTAAACAATAATTATTTCTTCTGACCTGATTTTTATTTGGATTGTTTTTTTGTGAAGAGCGTAAATCAAAACTATTTATGAGGCACACACACATTTACTGTTTACGGTTTGTATTTATTACTGATTATAAATATCAAGTGAGTTTTCTATTATTAGTGAACACCAAGTTTTTATCTTAATTGAGCTCACCTTAGAAAATCTGCATTACCATTTGACTTTCTGTTCGACATTGAACTCAGAACAGTTGGAAAAAATCCGAAGATAATTTTCCTTTATCCAAAATAAATTTAACGAAAGCAAAATACCGCATTACTGATGTTTGAAGAGCAGCAATGCTGTTTTTATGACTACTCGAAACATCGATGGTAGGATAACACAAACCGAATATTTAAAATTCTCACTCCAAAGAGAAATAAAATAAAAAGTGAAAAAGTCATTAAAAGAAATAAAATCCCATTGTCAATCGATTTTATAAAATCTTAAATAAATAGAAAATGAGGCCAAGCAGAAAGTCAAGAAAAAAAAGCTCTAGAAAAATATAGAAAACTTTAATTAAGGGTTCCATCAGCGCTTATAAAAAGCTAATAAATGAGTCTGAAAGTACATTTCATTCAGGAATGTGTAAATTTGTTAAACGCGACCAAAGAAACAATAGGAAATCAAAAACAATGATAATACCATTCAAGGAAGCCGAAAGAAATTGGAAGGAACGACGATAAAATGAAAAATGAAAAAAACGCAGAGCAATGAAATTCTATCAAAAAACATATAGGATAAATAGTCAATATTGACATTTAGTGAAAATTTTTTATCCATAACAATTGCAAACAATTATCCTGATTCGATTATATTTCTGTGCACAAACAGTTAGGTACAAAAATTGTTTACATTTTTGTTGTACATCAATATTTAATTTAGGAAATTTTTATTAATAGTTAATTTTGAATTTTGAATGTTTTGTATATAACATGTTTCATAGTTATGAAATCTGGTATTAATTAAAAGATTTTATTAATTATGTTCAATTTTATCATAATAAATACAGGGTTATGAATAAATATATAGACATTTATTCAAAAATATATAGACATTTATTCAAAAATATATAGACATTTATTCACAAATATATAGA
>JBBMOY011325872.1:0-15196 GCA_037951405.1 Platydemus manokwari | reverse complement strand
CATAAATTGATTTATTTAATAATTTGTAAAAGATATCTCCAAAAGTATCACCATTCTTTTTTGCTTGATTTCTTTTCTACTATATTTTTACCCTATATCATTTCTATATCTTCTTTATAGGTTCAGTTCTTCTTTTCTATATCTTCTACACAACTTTGCTATATCCTCTTCACATCTTTTCTATACCTTCCAACTTCTTTTCTGTACTTCCATAAGCATCCTAAGAATAGAATTCAAATGTGTGGTCACTATGTAACCCGCTACTATTTATGAAGTTGCTACATGAAATTATATTTTAATCACATTTATTCAAACAAATTCATATTTTATAAAAATCTGATTTTTAAATTTTTTTAATTTTAATTTATTTTAAATCCTCATATAGAGCATCAATAAACATTGTCTGTTGTATTCAAGTGTAAAAGTATTGGAAAAGTATTATCAAAGGTAGTGGTTAGGTCAGATGTCAATTTATCTCGACAGGTATTTCAAAATTGTATATGGATTCATTCCGCTCTTGTTAAATTGACAGAACGATATTTAAGAGCTTGGCTATAGTGAAATAAAATCTGTACAGTATGATAAAAATATATCTTAGTGGTATACATTATTTGTCCTTTGGAGTCAGATTAATAAGTTGATTAGTTTTATTGCGTACTACACCAGGTAGACCCAACAAATTAACCATTATAATAGATAAACTATTAATAAATTATTGCATATAAACATATCATTTAATAAATGAACGACTTGTTTTCAACAGTCAGGATGATTATCATTTGACCATTACCTTTTTTGTGGAAGCTTCAGTCATACAAACACAACACCATCAAGGCCAGTTTTAACAAAACAATAAAAATGTTAAATTTATAGACAAACTCATATTTGTTTATAAGGTGTGCAAATGACATTAATAACGATGATGAATAGAAATATATTTTAAAATACATTTTACTACTAAAATTTTAATTTCCTCATTATTTTCATAATTTATTCTGTTATAAGAAATTCCTTCATACTAGTACCGGTGCTCACTTCGTCGTAAAATCATATGTTGGACCTATAATAATGACAGAGCTATAATAATGTAGCATCCTAGCAGTTATGAAAATTAAATTA
This sequence comes from Platydemus manokwari, assembly GCA_037951405.1. Taxonomy (NCBI): domain Eukaryota; kingdom Metazoa; phylum Platyhelminthes; order Tricladida; family Geoplanidae; genus Platydemus; species Platydemus manokwari. The sequence goes on along the minus strand of JBBMOY011325872.1, from coordinate 14,077 downwards.
TTGGAACGATGATTATGGTTATAATATCGGATTTTACACTAATTGATAAGAATTCGAAAACTAGGATTAACGTATGACAATGAATACTAAGGTTATAAATTTCTTAAACTGACTGTCATCCTTTAATCATTACATACAAATAGCTGTGATATGAGCATATGAAGTGCAAGAAAAATTCGAATAAACTTAGCTGTGTTATCAGACGTTGATTGATTTCTTTTTTATTGATTTTATTTTTCAAAATCTTATTCCAAATAACTTATTTTATAATTGATAAACATTTATTATAGAAAAATTTTATAAAACTTCAAAAAATAATCAAAATTATCATTATTGTACTAATCGTGATCATCCAATCGTAATTATCCAATAAATAACAAATTAAAATTTTGTCAGATGTCAAATTATATTGGATTGGATTGAGGTTTGAATTTGAATTTGAATCCGGCCTCCACAAAATGTTTGGCTTTCCATCTTCTCAGTCTTCCGCTCGACCTCACTTTTGTCCTTTTTTAGCCTCTAGGCTTTTTTCCACTTCTTCCCATTGTCGCCATATTTTATGAGCAACTTTATCTTTGTCACCTTCGCTTATTATTAGCCCTTATTTATTAGATGTTGCTGCATATCTTGCCAATTCAGTTTCGACATTTCTCCTTTTTCACTGTTCATATGAGCAAACAGTCATTGACATCTTTTCATTCTATCTTTTGCTGTCCGAGTATATTGCTATTATGTACATAATTAATTCTTCCAAATCTCTTGGGTTTTTGTTTTTCAACTCCCCTGAACATAGGCATGACGTACACCTTGATATTTTGAACATTAGTGTTATAAGGTTCCTGTGATCTGTATAGTGATAAAGCCCTTATTCTTCTAGGCCTTGATAAGATATATATATCAAGATTATTTCTTCCTTCTGAATTTCTACACTTTTTAAGATCACTTTCACGCTTATACAGATCAGTTAGAATCCCTTTTATTTTCAGGGATCTAATAAATATAAATATTAAGTCGTAAATAAAGAACATCTTTGTAAAATAAATAAAATTCTCTTACTCAGATTGCTCTCATTCTAGCACTTACTGAAATACCAAAACAAACAGATAGAAAATAATCCTCAATGCAATTACACCACGATAACCAATTCTTCCAATGCAACATAATCCTCAAAAGCACTTCAAACAAACTAAAGCAAACATCAAGCCTTATTCTCGCAGCGGATAAATAAACGTGTAACAATAAGCCAATCCCCACCATCAAAACTTTATCAATCAATTTCAATTCTTGGAATAGTTTCTTAAGATTCTGGAAGATATCGAATTTCTTCCGGAACAAGAAACTTCACTCACAAAAATTAAACATATCAAATCGGGCTAAGGCTTCATTACCACCGAAAGCGACTTTTTTAAACAAAATGGTAGATTTGTATTGATATTGAAATGGCCTCTTTTTAGAGATATTATTGATAATTGAGATATTATTGTGATAGTAACTGGTTCTTTATTTTTAGGCCATTAATATGCAAAATAGGATATTTTAATTTAGTTGATAATGTTTGGGTCAGTAAAGCTTTGATTTACTTAATCATAAAATTAACTAATAAATTGTGGATATAGAATCTGGATTATCAAATTGTCAACCTTGCGAGACTCCCGTAAAGCAGTTTACCAGGATATTTTGAATCAGCGGCAATCGGCGAAGTATATCATTTTCTTTTTATTGTTATTCACGATCATTGCTGTTTCTTTGTTTTGTTTCTGTATTGAATCTTCAATAGTAATATTTTAAAAATTCAAGTATGTTATCTACGTAAATTGGATTTTCCATAAGCAACAATAATGGTCTATATCCATATTCGAAACCAAACAGTTTTAAGTTTGCCGAACTCATATCGATTAATGATAACAGTCTAACAAATAGTGTACTCTAAAGGACATGAAATCGTCTAATTTTCAAAGATTATTTCATAATTAAGATTATTTAAATTAGCTATTGATGATGATGTTGAAGAAATATTCTAATATTAATTTCAAGCAGAAATTAGTGGGTTTTAAATCCAATATGTTGAAAAAATATTATATTGAAGCTTTTGAATTGCTCCTGACCATCTTTTAACTACTACTTATCTCGCGTAACTTTATTTACTCATTTTATTCAGATATCATTCAAAGACTACTCTCTGGGGAAATATTGGGCTTATACTAGCATTTTACCAGGAAATCAATACAATGCAATACAATTTTCTCTGAATGACTGGGCTCGGAAGCCAATTTTAATGTCAACTGTGCGATAAAGTGGTTTATGAAAATCTTCGATGAAACACGAATATACAATGACATCTCGAACTTATAGACATGAACCCGACAACCTTGTCCAGAACTTCACCAAAAGATCAATTCAATACACCACAACCAATATATTTCAATCTGCTCAGTTGTCGATCGCATCAGCTTGACCATCAACTCTCCTCATCAAATAAAAACTCAAAAATCAATGAAATTTCATGCAAGTCCCAATATTCGGTGCTCAAATAAGCAATGGAATGAAGATAGATGTCTCGTCCAGTATCCGGATTAACGGTATAAAACGAAATTAATCCATTTTTATAAAGTCGAAGACTACGTTTAGGTGAAATAAATATTAATTTTTCTTTAAAGTTGATAATAAATATAATCATTTTACTAATAATTATAATGGTTATATGTATAGGAAGAGAACAGTAAGTTTACACTCGAAAATTAACAATTCAGATTTATTGTTAAAAATAAATGATCTTTGTTTTCGCTATTTAATAATTTATTTTAAATATCGCACTTCCTGTGCATGCACACAACGATAATATTAAACAGTAATTAACCCAAAACAATAAATAAACATTCATTGAGATGATGAATAGAAATCTTTGAAAAACTCTATTATTGTGTTAAGCCTTTAAAAAACGTTTCAATCAATCATTAGAAATAGGAGATATTGCCATTGAAAGAGATTGTAAATGAAAGGTATTCAGAGAATTTTTGTAGAGCCAAATTTTCTATGAAAGATTTTGACAAATTTTATATAATCAGACAAATGATAGCAGTCAAATTGATAGATAATGAATTAATATAGATAAGGCATTTATTTTATTCTTTCAATTCTATCATCGGGATTATCCAAAACGGAATGTTAGTGTAATCAGGCTCATTTATCATGGAGAGAAATTCAATAATGATGCCCTCTAGATTTGATGTAGACGTCCAGTTTTCTCGAAAATATACTTCAGTTATATTCATATCCTGATAAAAATTGGGATGGATAATATCTGATCTTAAAATAACTTCTGGTGGTTGGTTCGGATAATCTGTAAATTCTACTTGAAAATCAAAAATATCATTTCCATAAACCGTATCATTTGGATTTTGAACAGATATTGTGAATACATTGAATAATTCTCGATGTCTTTCAATAGTCACAAAGTTGTTTATTCTAAGAGTTGTAAGAGCCTGAATTTTTTTAAAAGCAATCATTTAATGAAAATATTTATCATGGTTATAGTTAAGAAAAGAGTCCTAAAATTATATTTTCGAATTTGTGGAGTGCTTTGCAAAAATTTATCTAGTTTATTTAATTATATTCTTTGAAAACGTTTGAATTTTTTATTTATGTACTTGAGAAGAATTTTAGTTGCTTCTAATCAAATTTTATATGCGCTGGAGCTTCAAAATCTTTTAGAATTTGATTATTTGAAAAACGAGTCAAAGTAGGTCAAATTTTAACTTATTGAAAATTAAAGAGGACCCCTTTTTAACATTCGAAGCAAATTGAGAGATATTCTCAATTTTTACAATTGTTTTATAAAAATAAGAAATATTATTAAACATGCCTCAGTTAAATAACTCGATTTATAATTTTAAAAATTTTAATTTAAAAACTCAAATGATGATATAGAAGTTGGGTGATTAAAATAGAATTTTTTTTTTAATCTATGTCCCCATTAGACATTATAAAAAGTAAGATATAAACTGAATAAATCAAACATTAAGTTATAAAATTGTCAAATGCTCGAAAATTCATTATTACGAAAGTAGGTCAAAGGAACCCTTTTCTTAACTTAAGTCAAAATAATTGATATTAAAGGATTTTAAAACAACTGGATACTTTTCAAGTAATTAATTTTTAATCCAATCATATTCAAGTTTAATTTTAAATAATTATAAAATATATTAACCTGTTTGAGAAGTTTTGGTTTGTTCAAATCAATCTGACTAAGGAAAAAGCCCTAACATCATAAGTTGATCTCAACAATGAGAATTTATTTTAAAAATTTAATGAAAACTTATAACAATAAACTATTAATGGAACTGTGGTCATTTAATTGATATAATAATTAAATTATTGATTGTTACTGATCAAAACTTTTATAAAAGATTATAACAGCTTGTTAATTCTTTCTCAATACCGTTATTTAAAATGATCAGCAATTCGTAATGATATAATTGCCACGCCAATTACTTACCGGTAGGATATGGGAACAGAATATATTTGTAATTTGATATCGTTTACGAATTTAATCAAAATAAAATACTCTTTCAAAAATACCAAAAATCCAAAGAAAAATTAAAGATAAAAATTAGAACTGTGGGTAAAGAAAAAATGGTAGAGAATTCAGATAAAAATTACAACTTAAAATACAAAGAAGAGAAAAAGTGAAAACCAGAAATAAAATCACTAAGATAATTAAGGAAACACAAAAAATTAAATAAATAAAACAGATTTTATAAAATGAATAAATTTTAAAGCATATTTTGCAACAAGACGATTGTAATTAGTTGCGTCAGATATTTGTCATATCAGTAAATCATTTATAGTATTTATTATTATAATTTAACGGATGTGTTTACATTAAATTACGCATTTAACAACGTATTTTTTATGGATTTTTTAAAAATTTTTTCACCGTTTAATTTGTTTCAAAATATAATTGATTAATTGTTTTCGTAAAATAAATATGATCACAAATTTTTACTTCCTCCATTTTCATTATCTTCGAGGGAATTCTATTCAAATTTGGATGATATAATAATGCATCAATATCGAGAACAATCGATGCTAGAGTTCTTGCTGGTGACCATTCACTGCACAAATATTCATCGGTTATATTCAGATTTCTATAAAAATTCGGATGGATAATATCTGATTGAAATGTGATTTGAGGTGGATTAAAAGGATATTCATTGTTAAATTTGACTAATAGTTCAATAATTCTGTTTTCATAAGGAGAATTATCTCTGCCATTAATGAAGACTCGAAACTGTTTAGTGGTTTCATGCCCGATAATCGGTTCAACTCTCGCCAAGGCGAAATTTTGAAAATCTTCAATATCCTAAAGTTTTTTTTAAAAAAATCGATAAAATATTGATTGATTATTAAAGATTTTAATCTCGTTCAGAAAAAAAGGGTTAACAAATTAATTAAAAAATATGAAGAATTTTCATTAAACATAAACTCACCCTGTCGATTCTTTTATTCATTAAAACAATGAATCAGCTATGTATTTCTATTTTAAATTTAGTAAATCCGTTAGCATTACTAACAATCATTTGAACTTTGAAAATGAATGGTTGCATATCATGATTAATTGAATATATTATTTTCATTCGTCTATCAACAAATATTGATCTTAACAGATAAATTCAAAAATGTTCCAAATACATTTCGTTAGTATTGTCTTTTATTGTTAAACATTTTCAAAGATGAACTGTCTAAAATTAAAAACAAATCAATTTTTTACTTGGAGAGGGCTGCTAATAGCATAATTAATTGAAGAAATAACGTAATATGACATATATCTGCTGGTATAGATAGAATTTTGTAATAAAATTTTATTTTTATTATTTTAACAGTTAAAATCTGATATATGATTCCTTTATTATGTCATCATTAGTGCTAGAGGGTGTTCATGCAAAGCTATTCTGTTCATTAATTGTCATTTTTGATTAAAAATTTACTCGGCTAAAGTTAAAAAAGGGTTTTGAAATAAATTTTCTTAATTTGTGCGTGTATATGGTTTATTTAATTAAATTCTTTAAAAACATTTTGAATTTTCATTAAATTACTTGAGAAGATTTTTAGTTTCTTATAATCAAATATTATATACGCAGGAGTTTTAAAATCGACTTAAAATTAATTATTTGAAAAACGGGGCAAGATATGTCAAAAAACAATTAATTGAAAATTAGAGTGGACATCTTTTTTCAATATCGGAAGCAAATTGAACGATATCTACGATTTTTAGAGTTGTTTTATAAAAAATAACTTTTTAAACATTGAGGAATGTCAGGAAATAAGTACTCGTGTTGTATCTCAAATAAGCATATTGATATCTATTTAATAAATTGGATGCATAGATCCAAAACCTGCCAATGCTGTAATGAAACAAAGATTTCATTTAAATCAAATAAATCGTGCAAGTGGAGATGCCAAAAATAGATAGGAAATTTCGGAATTCAATATGGACTTGATACAACAGTTCGCTCTTGTCCCGTTTCGACATTCTGAATAAGGTATTTGTGGAGCACGGGACTCACACACAGCGTATTAGCAAAAAACCTCCATAAGCCAACAAATATCAGCAAAGAGTGACCATTTTAATTAAAGTAAAACTGAGAATTTAAAATTATTTATTAAAATTTGTTGATTCCAAGCCTATGAAGAAATAGCTTGTCATAGAAAAATAATTGCGGGCCTTTTATCATCGTAGAAATTGATGAGGCCGATTTTGGAAGAGGCAATTATAATAGCGGACATCGAAGATATGGTATTTGAGTTCTTGAAAGATTGGAGAGGGATATTAAGAAATAATTACTTTTGATTTCTAATCCGCAAACCGAAGCCCATCGACTCTAGAAGCTAGTTAAATAGATATTTTATATTTAAAATGATGCTTTTATTTAAACGAAGGTTTGTGAAACCTTGATCCATAATATATAAGGTTTATTAAAGATGTTTTTTCATTCATCATTTAAAATTGAAATTTATGTAAACATTTCCTTAAGTTATGATTTTAAATGAATTTTAATCTCAAATAACGCACGGAAAATCATCACATTAAAATTGGGTAAAAGGATCCGTTTTCTTGAATCAAAAAAATCGTCAAAAGCCAAGTCAATTTTAAGTGAATAAAGTGATTTTAATAAATGGATTAATTTTAACCTTAATATAATGATAAAATGTTTTAAATATTTATATTGGCAAATTTTATCGATTTTTTATGAATTTAAATACAATTCATTTTTAAAGTATACTATTTACTTCAAAGTTGGTTTTAAATTTTTTTGATTTGTTTTAATAATATTATCCCATTTCAAAGTGGAATTGGTTTTGTTAAATTTATATTTTTATATTTAAAGCTTTGAAAATTTTGATAAATAATTATGAATAAAACTTTTTTGTTTTCTGTCTATTTACAATGAGAATTTTGAAACATTTAATTTTTCTATTTTAATTGAGTTTCATATTAAAAAGAATTATCTTTTAGTAGTTATCTATCCATAAATAATCTGTCATAAATTTGTTTAAATTTTCCAAGTTTTTATGATTTATGAATACAAACAAAGGAAAAAATATTAAATTACGAAAAGTTTAATTTTTGTTTAAATTGATGTTGGAATAAATTTATCGATTTGTAGAATGCTCTAAAAGAAATCAATACCAATACAGTTGTTTCGTCGCAAAATATTGTTCGATTCAATGACCAAAAACCACCAATCAAAAAAAAGACCGTCGCCTTTTGCAAATCAGAACACGTTGCAAAACCAACCAATACGTCAAAAACGTCAAAGTCCGATCGTATCCAAGACCAATTTCAAGAACGGAATGAACTCAGGAAAAATCTACCCGCACATTTCGTTGATACGCTTACGAAGTTAGCAATGAAATATCGACAATCGGAGACGTTTGCCATTATGGAGAATATGCAGAATCACGAACTGATCAATCCGAGAAAGCCGAATAATAAATTGGAAACGGCAGCATTCGCAATTTATCGTCATGAATTCATATCCTGGATAAGCACAATGCAATTTAGTTTAGAGTTGCCCATTGATGCTATGCTTGGCGGAGTGGCTCTATTTGACAAATTCTTCTATGTATATTTTATAACTTTGATTTTTGTTAATTTTAATGCCGACATCATATAGAGCTTGTGTTGATTAGACACCAGAATGGATTTCACAAATATCATTTTTATTCTTCAACATTTCATCTTATTCGTTAAGAAATTGCTCTTTTGTCAGGGAGATTTCGATTTGAAAATTATTAACCGATGTTATCTGTTTTATTTATTATATTTGTTATTCATTATCTTTGTTTCTCCATATTTGATCTTCTTCAGACCCGATCAATGATTTAAACGACTAATTCGTCTTTCGGGTCGGATTTTGTTTAGCTTTTTTTAAAATAATCTCTTCAATAACCCTGTTGAGATTTTCTCCATTTATATATTGATAATAACTCTAATAATTCCACTTTATATGATGGTGAGATCATTCTATATAAACATTTTTAATACGTTATTATAGCCAATTAGTATTAAAATATTATTGCTGTTCTAATTTCAGATGAACGAAGGTGAAATAAGTTACGACAAAGAAATTATATTCGCTACATGCCTATTATTATCAACAAAAATTCGTTACGGAAACATAATGGAAATCGAAGACATGGATGAGTTGATGAAAATTGACGATTTCAAAAATCTGGTAATGCAATGCGAATTTTACATCATGGAAGGCTTAGAATTCGATTTGGATTTTTATACACCTGTTGAATTTTTGGAATTTTCACTAAGATTCTTACAGGTTACTTTTCCTTGCAGCACTATTTTTATCTGATCTTTTAAATTTATAGCAATCATCCAAAAAACTGTTAGCTTTAATTTATTATTTAATCGAAATAACCTTATCGATCGACAACATGATTTCTTCAACTCCCAATTTATTGACTTGTGTGTGCATGTGTACGTGTTTTATGGCAAGTATTGGAAATGGAAATATACAATACGTATGGAATCATGAAATGCAATTATTTAGCGGTTATCAAGTCAAGGACTTATTGCCGAAAATTAATCCCTTAATAAATTATCTAAAACACGTTACGGGAGAGAATGTAATTCATTTTTTGGAAAAGATATAATGATAATAATATTTTAGAAAATATTCCGTAAATATTCGTCGTATTCCGAAGAAATGGGTGGCTTATTGGTTTCGTTGAGCAGATTTTTTTCGTCGTGATTTGTAGTTGTAGAAAATATAAATATTTTTGTTGCTGCATTGCTTTTGATAAGAAAGAAACCATTCGTTATTTATATTTATACAAAATAAATATTTACAAATAAAACATTGCTGGCAAATTGTCATTGGCAAATCCACAATGCTTTAAATATTCGGTTATTGCGCACTTCTCTTCTGCATGACGCAGATTAATTCGACATTGGATGAAGTGAAATCTCAATTCCAAATATTAATCCAAAAAATCCTTATTATTATCAGCTGCTTATTATCATTTGAATAAAAATACGTATTTGTAATTCTGGATTCGTGGCTAATTTGTGAGTTTATTTTGTTTCTTAGTAGAAAAAATTGTGTCCAAATGTTTATTAATCCAAATGTTGAGAAAACTAATTATACTATGGAATTCATTTCCAATTATCAGAATCAGCTGTTGAAATCTTTGATAAAAATATTATTCATTTCGATTAGTAGTAGTGTTTGAAAATCAAATTAATTCCTACATTTAATGCAATAATTATGATGTTGCATCTAATTGTCCAGCATCTTTAAAACATAAAATTATTGTGTGTCCATTGAAAAACAAAGTGATTTTGTAGTGTCATTCACTACGCCTTTAGTCGAACCGCCCAAAGAAACTATATGAAGAGATAAATGTTTAGAAATAATCACCAAAAACAACAAAAATACTTCAACATTTTACAACAAATTTCATCAAAATGTTTCACGAATATATTAATAAATTTATGCTATTTTGATATTAAATCAAAACCAGCCACAAATTGATTTTCAGAAATATCTCAGGAATTAATGGAAATAATTTTATGACGTTTTTGGAAAACCAAGAAATAGAATCGATTGAAATTACATCACTATGAATAGCCTAATTTTAGTAGAGTAAAAATAATTAAAATTATTCGATTACCTAAAATCTATCGGAAATTGTTGAAGATAAGGAGTGTTGCTATCCAATACTAGCTTTCTTCTCGTACATAGTGTTAACAATTTTGGTGCGCATTGTGCGGAATTTCGTAAATATGATTTTTTTTCAATCTTTTCGAATCTCATCTCACAATAGATTAATAGTTATTATTATAATTTATAACAAAGAACCGTGTTTGGTAAATTTATTACAAAAATATTAAAAACAAAATTCTAAATAATTATTTATTGGTTTGTTAAATTGGTTTCCTTGGTTATACATAATATTCTTTAAAATTCATGATTGAGATAAAACACACAACAATAACAAAACGATATGACAAAAATCTCTACAGAGTTCCTTGAAAATACTGCAGATTATCGACATTGTAAGTAATTGGGCTGTTTCTGAAATGAAATATCATTGAACCATTAACAAAAAAATTTAAATGCTCTTAATAAATACAATGTGTGCTAAATTGGAACTAAAATACAGTTATAACTCAGCCTATTGGTGTGTAATCGCAAGTTCGAATTCACCAATTAGCGAAGCATAACACGGTGAATTCGAAGTGTTATCCGACAGTGATTTGCAGAAAAGCAACTAAACCGGATTATTACTGAGCTGGCTGTATGAATTTATTAATATTCAATTATCAAAGCTACGCACCCCTTATAGTAAATTGTTAAATTTGACCAAAATTCAGTACAATAAACATAATATTAATCACGTAAATAAAGTTCACAGTGAGAAAATTGTTTCGGAGCATTATGGGAATAAATTTGAAACGATCCAGAACATTTTATTTATAATCAATAATGGATAAAATCAATTAACGTGAGGAAAAACATCAATTATCGAGCTCAAACGTTACTTTCGTGTTTGGTTGTCGTGAAATAGATTTTTATTAAAAAAATTTCAACTTTAATTTATACAATATTGCTTTGTAAACCCATAACTTCTAACAAGGCGATTCCGTGAAAATTCTAAATAAATATGATTTCCTGAGAAAAATAGAAGGCGTCTATTATTGTTATTACCAATAAAAACAGATATGACACAGTTAATGAAGCTCTTTGTGAAAATATTCTTGATTTAAATGGAGTTAAATTTATAACGGCGAATCACGAGATATTAATAAATTTTAAAATAATTTTTTAAGCCTTTTTATTGAAAACTTAAAAATTAGTGTGCTGTGGATTGATTACACGGATGTACATATTCTCTCAGGAGATAAATTCTTCGAAATCTGATCTTATTATGGTTTAATCATACAGCGATCAATTTAACTTGGTCAAACGCACTGTGATATCGAGTTGTTTGGTTTTTTGCGCAATACATATTAAATGTTGTTAAATATCGATTTTTTATTTTAAAAACATGCAACTTTGTTTTAAAACTTATGAATATATATCACCATGACAACAACAATAATAATAACTGTAATAACCATGAGCTTAACTACTCATAATCATCGGATAGGACACCGAATCAATCCCTTTTAAACTTCGCTCATTGGTTTAGTCACTTTTCATTCATTCAACACATGGCCGTCGTTACCTGTTGTATTAACTGTATTTTCGTTTCAAATAATCATATCCCAAACGATAATAATAATAATTAAAAAACAATGATAATAATCGATAATAAGAATAACATAAAGCATACACTATAAATTGAGGATTTGGAATGGATGTATTAAACTTTTGAATATTGGTGGAAAAATCAACTTCTCTAATATTCGAGAAGAATTCCGTCACCAAAACTTTTCTAGGATCTCGTCGGTAAAGATCCGTTCTGACTGTCACATGTGAATGACATCTTTCATATGGGCACACATTCAGCTGAACAATAATAGAACATTATTTTATCTTATTATTATAATAACAATTATATCCATAATAATAATGATTATTATTATTAGTTATTTATTCTTATTTCATGATCTAATAAATATAAATATTATTAATTATATTATTATCACATAAATAAAATAAAAAAATAATCATAATTAATAATCATAATAAATAATAACTGGATGTTAATAAACTAATATAATATTATTACTATTAAGATACTATTATCGTTATAATAATGATTATTATTACTAATTCTTCATTCGTGTTTGTTTATCTTATAATAATAAATATTATTAATTATATTATGATAATATTATTAATATATTATAGTTATTTATATTAATCATCGTGTCATTAAGATTAATTTCAAAACTAACAAATTCTGCCAAAGACGTCTTGCTATCCGGTCGAATATTTTCCAGAAATTCCAGCGCATAATATGAATAACGATCTGCAACAAATACGCCGATATTCTCATCTCGGTGATGCTGATAAATCATGTGATAATAAATAACGTTGATCGATAATAACACCATTGCATACCGAAAGTGAATCTTCACCCACACGACTGCTACCAACCCCGAGAATGTTTGGCGAATAAAGCAATTGTGTCAACGATTCGGCTTGACATGTATCAGCAATAAATAATATTTCATTATATCTACAATATTTTATAGATGAGATCTATAAGATTTTCACAATAAGCTGGATTAATAAATAAATTATTTATTCATTACATCATAGGATCTAATTTTAAATAAACAGGGTTGGTTTTATTTGTTAGATAAGCTACAAATATCCTTTTAGAGGCAATATTTGGAATTATTTTCATTAAAAATGGTAAGACAAATGATCCAAAAATGATAACAAGAAAGTAGGTAAAAATTGATTTAGTAAATCATTTTAAAAAGTATTTTTTTTATATGGTAAACATGCAGAATTGTATGTCAAATACATGTTTTGGAGATCTTTTCAAGTCAAACATGATTTAAAGTGGGATTTCTAATTTTTAACATGTATCAACATAGAAATGAATAAAATGTCACTGAGTCACTGACAATGGGTTCCAAAAGTATTCAAATAATTTTTCTGAGAATTTCACCTATCTCTGAATATAATCAATGAAGTCAATTATTCTACAAGTGAAACCCTTTCTTCAAAACTGGTCCATAATTTATTAAAAACAATATCAAGTAGCAATATTTCGGATTAATGTAAATCAATATCTTTATTAAGGTTAGAATTAATATCGTTCTGCATTAATACTTGATTCGTAGAAATAATTGTTACATGTTTTCAAGCAAAGATTATAATTTTATGGAGAATTGACACAGTTAAAAGCCAATATAAAAGATTTTTGTCGAAACTAATATTATTATGAATAATAATAATTCATTCGTACTTAATCAATATTTCGATTTATGCCTCTATCAAGTGGTGCTGTGAGATCTAAGTTTTAAATATTTAAATACATCTTAGAATAAGTGAAAATCAGTTATGAGACGACATGTAGATAAAAGCGTACACCAAAATATTGTTTAACCACAAATAAGTCATCTTTATTTTTTATTTTTCAAATAAGTGTTTTTCAATTTTTTATTGGCATACAACATTTTACAAACACCCAGTAAGTCGCGGAATCCCATTCAGAGTATTCTTAAAATTATGAGTAATAATCGTAAATATGATGGAAAATATTGAAATTCTATTATTTTACTTTTAAATTAACAATAAACCTAATAGAAAGATCTCATAACAAATATGTGCGCGTATTAAAACCTATGTTTGACAATAACATGAATCATAATATCGTTTCTAGCTATAGCTGTGTTATTCATTTCCTGGACTAAATATAAGCTTTCAGAAATTGATGTTATGAATGAAGGGCGTAAAGGATGTTATATGGCAGAAAAATTTTAATCACAGTTCCAGTTTTTTTTATCTAACTGCAAATTGACGGAGTATAATTGGGTTAGGGTACTAGTTACTGCCTTAGCATTATGTCTAAGTTTAATCAGTCTTCACACACA
>JBBMOY011324761.1:0-15217 GCA_037951405.1 Platydemus manokwari | reverse complement strand
AGGAAACGTATTCTGGTCTTTACTGTAATTTGAAATTTGACAATGTTAAAACATAGTGAAGTGAAATCCTCAAAACAATATATACAGCTGTATTGTCATCAAATTATTTTAATATTTCACTTATATGCATTATAAGGTTTTGAGATTCATCTATTCCGAGTCTATCGATCCAACGATTTACTATATCTAGCATTACTGATAATTTTGTTTCCCATTTCTCTTTATTGACTGGGAATGTTGTATTAACTCTGTTTTAAGAAAATTAATTTTCGTTCTGAGAAGCGGCTGCTGGAATTTGTTTCGTATTGAGGGGCATTCTCTCCCCAAATGTCCAAAATTGCCACATATGTAGGACTTTGCTTTTCCCTGAATGTTTACAGTATTTCGGGGAGGATATTTTAAGATAGTTCTACTGTTTTGTGCAATATGACTTCTCCTACCACATGACTATTCGTTTCGCCTATAGTTCAATGAAGACTTGGTTACTTGAGAATTATTGAGAACTCTTTGATTTTTGAAATTATTTGCGTAATGACAGCTTTTCGAGAAAACGTTGCCTGGGGATCGTCGAGAATTTAAGAATCTCCTGGTAGATCCTTTGTTCGAAGATTTTGGGATATCGCTTGTTAGAGAAGAAACTGAAGGAGATCTCTAAATTTTGCCCATTTTAAGATTTTCGGTTTCTATTGCAAAGTTTGTGGTTGCTTTTACATAGAAGGGCAATTCATCGATAGTCGGCGTAATCGGTCAAACTAAGGCCTGCGTTATAGTGGCTATGAACACATTTGTCTTCGACAACTTTTCTGATTTGCGATGCCAATCTGCTTTAGGACCAAAGATTTTTCTGAAAGGTAAAATGCGAATTCTGCGACCATTTTGTTTGTTTTTTGAGTTCGAGAGAAGACTTTTTGTCGAATAATTCTACCTACGTCTAGGCTGATGAGGTTTTCTGAAAGACCGTCTTTGATCGCCATTTACTCTACGATATTTTGACGGTCAATTTGATTATATGCCTCTCTGGCTGCTCTTTTCAGATAGTGTGACAGTCGTTGTATCATTGTTCATTCTGCACATCCATATGCGGAATCGTACATGAAGTAATCTGTCATAAATTTAAGAATTCGACAGAATCGCTTACTTATTGCTCGAGCGGAAATTTCTGGCAATTCGCGAAATCTACCTGGGCATCTTATCCGAAGTCTCGAATATGAATTTGGTGTATTAGGCTCGCTGGTATTTGATTCGGAATGTCTTGTACGTCGCTCATGCTGGAATTTGTTGCTTTTGTTCAGAAGTCTGGCTCATCAAAAATTTTTGAGTATTAATCAACAATTATACCTGAAAACTATATTACCAAAAATATGAAAATAGTAATTACAACAACTACAAGTTAGCCTCTTTACAAATCACAATGGTTAATCACACAAGATGGAATCATCACCCACAAGTCAAAAACGAACTAGAAAGTAACTAAAATGACTTGTCACTGAAAATCACACAAAGATTAGATAAATGCGCAAGTCACCGACCAAAAAGACTGGCAGTTACTCATGGAAATCAACCACATTTACAGACCTATCTAGTGTGTCTGCTTGATGTCACGGATCTTCGTTTTTCATTTACTGAACTTGTTCGTAGATATGTTTGCTTAAAATTTTCCTCGTATCTCTTATGCAATTGACATATATTTGAGATTCCTGACATTTGTAGATATGTTAACTCTAACTTAACGGCTAGGTCTTATTGTCCTAATCTGTCTCCTACATTATTATTATTATCTGCAAATTCCATATTTGCACTATTTCGTTAACCTTAATTATTAATCTTTAATTTGACCTTTTAAATATTTAATTTTTTTAATGTCACGTTTTTAATTAATTGTAGTTTAATTTCATTTTGTTTAAATATCTTTTAAATTTATTCTATATAATTATGTTTTGGTTAATATCATATTGAATTTAACTTTTTTATTTATTACATTGTATTTTACTTGTTTACTCAGTTTTACTTTATCTTTCATATAAATTTGAATTATCTTTGCGACCTATTTTTGAACTCGTCAGGTGAGTGCCTGTCGATTCTTAGCTTCTAAATATGGATTAATATTAGAAGGAATCTGATTTGATGATGGTACATGTGCTTATAGAATATGTGTGTGTCAACCATTTTTAGGGTTATTTCCTTGGTTCTTGTGACCTTTTTCATTGATTTATGATCTACCCAGCAAAACTAAATTTTATTTCATATTTTGCATCAGGAACTTCTCTTGTATAATTCAACCTTAGTCAGTCAGCATAGTTAAACTCTACTTTTTCCAATAACGTTTCTTCAAATTTTTATTTTCACAATGCTATTTGCTCACAATCCCTGAATTTTGAGAAAAGAAATGTAGGTCTAATAGTTAAAATGAAGATTTTTGTCAATTCACAAGTATTAAGTGAAGATAAATTTAACAGCAGATTACGATTTTGGCGCCTTTGGGTCCTTGTTTTAATACTTTGGGCGTATATATGCCTATACAGCTTTACATGAATGGCAACCATAAAATCGAAGACAACATAACTTAAAGATTTCAATTCGGTAAAATACATGATTACAAAACAACTGATTTACAGGGATAGACCTATTTGATTAGGTTTATGTCCAATAAATATAATTTGCAACATTCACTTCATTTTAATATTACCCAACACGAGAAATGACTGAATAATCTTCAAAAAATTATTTAAACACAAATTCATGATCAAGATATCAATTACGATATTAGAAACATCCAAAGCTCGGAACACGAAAAGTTAACAAGTCTAAAAAAATTGGTTCAAAAGTTGGTTAAATCTGTGCTGAATTTCACGAATAATTAAGAAGAAATAATAAATGATATCGTAACTAAAGGAATGGGATCTACAAGTTTGAAGCCTGCTTTAATAAATATTTCCGAAATTGTATCTTAAGCCGAGATTTTTAATATTATAATACCAATACAAGGTCTGGATTTTTAGAAATTCAATGAATTCCAAATTGACAGCTTTATTATGCAAGCTCAAGAAACAAAGTAAAACCTCCTAACAAGTTAAAAAGATTTATTTAATTATGAAAGCACTCATACATTCATGATTAATACAGTGAAATTAGTTAATTATTAAGAATATATAGCAGAATTAAATTATATCTTATGGAAATAAATGTACTAAAGAAAATTTTCCATTATGCATTCTAAATATAATTAATTAAATTCTAATTATTTAATTACATATTTCCAAAACTTAATTGTACCTATATATATTTTAAAATGATTATATTTTTATTTTAATTTATGACAAGAATATTTGTTTAAGTCATTTAAAATTAGAATAATTTTGAAATTCTTTATTAAAATGAAAATATATGTTACTTTATTATCTGAATTAAGAACTTTAATTATTGAGCTAGGTGAAGATGAACCCATCGAATCTGTTAATTATTAATTTTTCAGACTTATTTAATCTCTATTTTAGCTTACTTCTATATTAAATTCTGAATTGAAAACAAACAACGTGGAGTTCAATTTTCTTTTTAATAATACAATTTGTGATGCGAGTAAAACTGCTGGCGAATTAAAATTTATTGAAGATTGCAAAGTTTATGCAGTTAAAGTAATTTATGAAAATTATCCTGGTATTCTGTCAGCTTTTCGTGTAGAAAAATGAGAGACCCTTAAAACGTGAATTACAAAACGATGAATTAAATGAAATTCTTAATCATGGATCGTCGGTCAAAAAGCTTTGCACAAATTCAGATAGTAACTATTGTGACTATATAACATGGAAAAGTTTACATTAATATTTTACTTTTCGATAATGTTATAGTTTAATGGTGATAGATAAAAGCTTGGATCAAGTTCAAAATCAAATGAGTGAAATAATTAGTGCTAATCCAGAAGTTATAGAATCACTTGTTTTACAACCACAAGTGGATAACTTGATTCAAAATCCTTCACTTATACCGCTATTGTATTCAGCAAATCCGATTATTAATGAAGCACTAAATGTGAGATTTTATGAAATGTTTGGAATATTGGAATTTATTGAGATTTAAATTGATTTATTAATTTGGTAAAATAAATTTGTAGAATAATCCTAATATAGTGAAATTTTTCAACGACTCTTCCCAATATGCTTGGATCCAAGATATAATGAGCAATTCAAAAGATCTGGATGGAATAATGAGCAATTACAGTGACAATTTGAAAAGTGTCATTGAATCAAAACGATATCGTCGAATGATGGAATTATTTGAAAAAACAGCTGATAAACCGGCTGAAGAAGAGCCTGAGAAAACACAGACTGATGATTTGTTTGACAGTAAATTGCTGGAACCATTGATGAAATGTCCTCAAACATCGAAATTGATGGATATAATGATTGAAAACAAGCATTTATCCGATCTGGTACGATTGATAAACCCTTTTAAATGATGCTCCAATGTGCCATTGTAGGTGATCAAAAACTGTCCATATGGATCACATTTATCCAATCAATCATCACTCGACACCATTCAACAATTGATGCCAGAATCATTGAATCTGTTCAAGAAAGCGTTAGATCAATCGAAAGAACCCGAAGATGTTTTGATATTTGATTCATGATTGGATTTGTTATTGTTTTTTAGATAATGAATTATTTGCGTTCAAATCCGATTGAAATCGATGAAAATATTGCTACAAATATCAATCAAATCGCTGCCAAAATCGATGATTGTCAAAAAATCAATGGCGGATCCATGGTGGAATTAATGGGCGTTCTTAATGATCGAATTAAATTGGAATCGGTGGATGATAAAAGCTCAGAAATATCGGATAAATTTGAAAATCAAAAGGAATTATTGAGTGAGATGGGATTTGTTGATAATGATCTCAATACATCAGGTGATTACATCATCCATGGTAATGATTATATAACATTTATTCTCATTTAGTACTTCTCAGTCAATATGGCAATCTTGATCGAGCTGTCAATAAATTATTATCAGCATAATTGTTATCATTTGATGTTCATTCATTCATTCATCTCCTATCTCACCATTTCTGTATCATTTATTCATGTATTATTATTATTATTATTGTTATAAATCGATTTGGGATTTTAATAAATGAATTTTTTTTATTTTGCATTCATTGTCAATGATAAAGTTCACAGAAATCGTTTAATTTTTTTATTATTCCGATCGGTGATGATTTCTGTGAACTTTGCCGGTTGACTTTGATGTTATTTTTCAATGATTTTTGACAACTGTGAGCATTGATTGTCAGATGTCAATGTTTTCTTGTTGATGATTATAATATTAGATAAAGTATTTTTGAATAGCAAACTAATACAGATTTCTATATCGATTTAATAATAGTTAAAATATGCGGTTTTCAACCTGCAGTTGTTAGTTTGTTTTCCGGTTAACTAATACGAAGCTTTGAATTTAATTGAAATATGAAATTATTTTCCAACTCAAGATCAAATTTATCATTAATTAATCGGATCATACACCAATAATCCATAACTAAAACTTCAATTTCAACTCAGACATTAATTAAATTCATAAATTCCGATTTTCTTCCAATTGCCGCTACAAGATTCATTATCATAGAAATAATTCATACAATTATCTTCGCCAACTATATTCTATTTTCTTTATAGAAATTTATGATTAAAATTATATTTATAAATATATATATTTGATACTTTTACGTTCATATTTTTAACTTTAAAAAATTTTATTTTGTGGAGAAGTTTAAATGCATCATTTTTATTAAGTTAAGACTTTGATTTCAGATATAAAATGGTTTAAGGTTTAAGTGATTATTTAGAACTATAAAGAATTTCTAAAAATATCCTGAATTTTTAAGGTGAAAATTCGGAATAAGAACCGTTAATATGTCATTAATAATTACTAGTTATGTTATTATTCTAGTCATTATTAAATAATATTTCATGTTTGCAACTGAAAAAATAAGCGCCACCATATTGTATGCATGTCAAGATGATTTTCTAAAATAACTTTATCAATCAGATTTTATTTTCCTATTAAAATCTTTCATATTTTTACATCAATATTTTTATTGTAGTTTATAATATTGTTTATTAATATTTTGAACTCAATATTATAATATTGTTTACTAACTTTTGAACTCAATATCCAAACACATGTTATAAATTTAGTAATATTATCTACAACTGATTATAATTTTTTTAAATTAAATTTCCATTAAATAATTGACTTTTCTGGAATTAGGAATTTCAGCGGATCTTCTAATCTTTCTGAAGATATTTTCCTTTACAACACACAAAATTTTGATATTCGCATTTCAAGTTGAGACATTGAATTACTTAGATTTTTTTTTATTTAGTAAGACATGTTGTGTCTTGAAGTATTTTTGATTTCAATGAAAACTACAAAATTTCATTAAAGAAAGTCGTTTCTCTGTATGCATAAGGAATTTCCACTAAGCTTGATGAATTACAAATTTCATATTTAATTATTTGATTAACTGAAGTTCGTTATTCGAAGAGATCTTAAATTATGTTCAAGATAAAACATTGTAAAAGTACAGTTAAATCAAAACAATTAGAATTACATCTTTAAGTGTTTTACTGCATTGAAAATATTAAATATTGTATTGACTTTATTTTAATTCCCTCGCTTGGAAATGTCCTCGGTGAAAGTCATTAAACTAAAATACATTCGTTGAAGATGTCAGAAAATAATAATCAATTTATAACTGATAATTAGAATTTTAATAAATTAATTTTTTTAATTATAACAAAATAAATTGATTTCATTTTATTGCTTTATGGATATAATAGCAACCATTGATAACTGCTTATATTTCCACATATTATTAATTAAATTATCAAATGACAATGTTAATGGTAAATGATACTGGCATTGAATCGATTGTCATCCGTTTGTGTACTTGC
This sequence comes from Platydemus manokwari, assembly GCA_037951405.1. NCBI lineage: Eukaryota > Metazoa > Platyhelminthes > Tricladida > Geoplanidae > Platydemus > Platydemus manokwari. The sequence continues at coordinate 8,270 of JBBMOY011324761.1, read as the reverse complement.
TAAGGAGATACGTTAGGTGTTTACAAAAATTCATTTTGGTAATTCGACCCTAGTTTTCGTTGGTGTTTTATATTTTCGAGTCCTTTAATTGGATTGTTCAGCTGTTGTTAGTATTGGTTTGTGCATATTTTTATCGAGGATATTTTAAATATGGATGTTTTTCAATGGTTTATGTGTTTGTGTCTATGAAGGCGTATATTTGTTTGTGTTCATATTTAAAAAAGAAAATTACTTGTGTTTTATTTGGTTTATAAGAACAAAACTCATTTACCCTTTTACTACTTATAAAGCACCTATTAAGTGCATCATAGCAGCTGTCTAAGTACGGTAGTTATTTATTGCTTTTACGTTTGCTGAGGCCAACTATATCGTTAGACACAGGATCGTTAATTAAATGAATCATTATTCTCTTTCATGCGCATCAGCTCACTACAAAATTATTTAGCTAAAAATTCCTAGAAGAGAGAAAAGTGCATTTATTTTCACTTTTTGTTCGTAATATTAATAAATATTTTAGCTTTTATACTTTGTAATTCAACTTTTAACTATACTAATGATAATTCTAACTTAACATAATCAAAGGAAGACACTTTGTCACTTTGTACACATTCGAAGGAAAAAATAAAGTACTAAGATGCGTTGTTGTAATAAAAGATAGGATAAGTTAATCACATTAACCGTGCAAAGAATGCAATTTTGGATTGCTTATCTATCAATTTTTGTAATACATTTCATACTACAAAGGATTATTAAAAATATCATTTGAAATAAATATTATTAAAATTATATGATTGTTTCATTTCAACAACGAACTCAAAATAAAGCTAGCACAGCCATTAACCAAAGCAAAAGTAAAATACATAATTTAGCTAACAGTACAATGTTATATGGCAAGTAAACATTGGTAACGAAGTATAGTTCAGATGATCCGTTACTAAAGACGGCAAAATAAGATAGCAGTGTTCCGTTGCGATAGGGTTAAAGAATATTAATGATAGAGCAAATATTATTTTGTAAATATCTTTAATTTGATTTATGTAATTAATGTATATCGAATATCTTAATAATTTATTATAAAATTATTGCTAAAATTTATGTTCACATTTTTGGAAAACAGTTTTTAAGAAAGTTTAGAATATGACCAACGATAAAGGTAAATATTCTGAGTCATTATTACGAAGATTCAGTTTAAAATTTCTTCTAATTTTCTCATTATTTCCGGTATTACTTATTCAAGGACAAGCAACTGTGTGCACTTTAAATAACTACTGTTTGCTTCTGGTTTTAATTATTTTTTATAATTTTTAAAATTTTCCACCATTATAAACCTACTTTCTTTAATACCAATTTGACAATCGGTGTTTACGCTGATAATCCGGAGGCTACGTTGCCTTTATTGGACCTAGATCGTTTTGTTATCATTCCTTTTCGTTAAAATTCTCGAATTAATTGGATTATTCGCAATTGTTGTTTAATAAATTGTTTGAGAACATAATCAATTCAATTGTATTGATTTAGTGATAACTTTCTTATCGTAAAATAATTCAACATACTGCCACATTAATAGCGAGAACTAACCTGTATAGGTCATTCAACTTTTACTCTAATTAAATTAAAATTTCAGTAGTATCGACATCACACACGCTAATGAATTCTACCCACAAACCAGAAGTACACAACCATAATATATTTTTATTTAATAAAATTATATATTTCTCAATTTTAACAAACATGTCTTCTTTAGTTTTAATGTTCTATAAATTGATCATTACGAACTAAATTGATTATTTTCAAATATATGTTGATTATTTTCAATATCAAGTTGCACTGATATATATTATTTTGTATGTATCATTTTCAACAAAATTTTTTATTGAGTTTAATATCTAAGAGTGTATATCGTTAGTATTTTAGAGTTTTGTGCATCATTTTTCAAATTAATTAATTTGAAGCCCTTTACGTCGAGACGAAAAAATTGCTTATGTCAGTAATTAAGACACCATTAATAAAATCATATCCTTGCGAGTCGCAAATTCCGTGATTCTTTTAAAATAATGTAATTTTATTTACTACAAAACAGTGAAGTTGTTAGATAAGAAACTCGTATTGATTCTAATCTTTATTTTCGAAGGTTGTTAGTGATGGATAACGTGTCGGATTAGACTCAATGACATTCTAAATCATAGTTGCACAGTCATCTTTATTTATTAATGCCTCCACGAAGGGTAATATTACTACTCGCTATCACATCCTAAAGTTCTTATTTTCTTATCCATTCGTCCAGAAATTCGCTCATTCATAAAATAATAAATCTATGAATTCAAGACTTCAGGAATGCAATGGCAATATAGTATTGTTACCATTACTCCTACATTGAAATAATTCATAATATGTCACCAGATTTTAGAAATGGTACACTTAGAAATATTCTCAACACATTTGAATTTTATTTTAAATATTAAGCGAAATTATTCCGTTCATATAACTGCAAGATTATTTTTCTTGTCTTGTATTTTGTGTCTTAATCATCAGTTATATCCTTTAAATCAAAATTACGACTTTCATTAATACAATAATTAGCTAGAAATTCCAAATGGTCATCAATTTTATTGTAACAAATTTGAAGGTTTATTTCTTCAATATATATTTATTTCCAAGAACACTGTGAGATGTGGGACAAATGGTAATAGATTTTTGAAGATTATTTTTATAAATTATAAATAAAAGATGTTTCTCATGGCTACACTATTTCCTAAATCAGGAATATATTTATCACTGAAACCAAGTGTCTGTAATCAATATATTCACTGCACTGAATTCTACCAATGAGCGCTTTTATTAACAAATTAATGGTTTGGAATTTGTGCAAGCTAGAGAAGTATTTTTAAGAATGTTATTTTTTCGATATTCATCTATGTATTCTAATTTATGTCACTTAACTAAAATACTTTTTATCTGATAATAAAAATAATAATGTCCTGCTTAAAGCTGTAAATAAATTATAAAATAATTATATTGGGTTTTCTATAATACTAAGCTTATGATTAATTAATAGATCTGTCTGATGTCCAGGGTTTTGCTAAATATAAAAATGGATTACCTCCTGCTAAAGAATTTTAACGGGTTATATGAGGAAATATAACATCTCCATTTTATATATTAATTTTATTTTTCAAAGTAAAATCTTTTCTAATTATTGTGTTCTAGTATCGCTGTTAAATTCAGGCATTTTATGTGAATATTATATATAATATATTCACAAGGATTAAATCTTTGTTGAAGGCTATTTATTTGTATATAACAATCCATTTTTTCTTTTTTTCCATATATATCTGAATTTAAACAAACGATACAAATTGGATTATTCTTGATTTTTTATTTGGTAAATCAAACCAAATTTGTGATAGATAAATTGAATTGTAAATCATTGTGTATTATAATTTATCATAAAAGCACTCATGGTTTCTAGATTTTTTTCGTTACACGATCATCAAATATTATTAATTATTATTAGATTTGTTTAAAATAGATGAGTTCAGTATCTTATCAGATTTAAATTCCAAAGTTATTGTTATAGTGTTGTTACTTTGCTAAGGAAAGCATTATATTTGTATCTTAGAAAATTTATCTAATAGTTAAATTGCTATCAAGATTAGCTTGTTTCTCGGATAATAAACTCTTTCTCTTGATAAGCTTTTTTTGGTTAATGTTAAAAAGTAGGGTCCTAAAATAAAATTTTAAAATTGTGAAATTTAATGCAAAAATCAATATATATCATCAGCAAGCAAAACCAGTTATGATATTTAAAGAGTTCAAACCCATTAAATAAAATTATTTTGTAAATAACATTACGAGCCAAAAATGGGCTTGAGTGTTGCTTCTAAGTCAATACTAGTGCTATAAAAGTTTATATTATAAACATCAACTTAAAATGAAGCTATATTTAAGTGCTAAATGTTTAGAAATGAAATAAATATTTAACATTAAAATTATGAAACGAGAGGAATGTAAATAATGTGAAATTAATAATAATAAAATCAGGAAAATAATTACAAAGCAAGTACTAACAGCGCAATATGAATTTCCAAGATAATAAAGTATCTACTAAATGTAATACTTATGAACCAATGACTAGTTTCATTTCAGAATTTTAATGGTGAATGCAAAAAATAATTATGTGATAAAAATGATCACAACAAATATAGTAGGAGAAACTCAATTCACTTTAATCGAATTTCTAATTCAATGTTATCAGAATTAAATAATTCGTTTCAAGATTTCTAAACAACTCAATCAGAAAATAGTTATTTAGATCGTGCTGCAGAATTTTTATTAAAATAGCCCGAGTTCACATTTGAGCCCATCTAGATTGGTAAATATATTTTATAAAGCCTTCTTAAACGTAACATTTAATTAGAACAACACAGTTTATCGGATAAATTTAGAACAGAATTAATAAAGGTTATCCGCATTTTATAATTTATTGATATTTATTCGAATACATTTTTAAATCATGTTTGAGATAAAATTTATTTTGTCATCGAAAAATTTAAATATAATTAAAATACTGGTGATGAAAATTGGGGAAATGACTATAAATAATATTATATAAATATCGCATATAAATATTTATCAATGAATTAAGAGCACAAAGTCAAGGAATGAGCGACAATAAATCTACAAAACATGCTAAGTCCCATTATTAATAAGTTATAATTGCATAATTTTTCTTAGCACACTATTTTGTGTGATAATTTTATAAAATAAGTCTCACTAATACATTAGGATATAAACTAGGTCAACAATCTGAGTAGTAAGCAAATCAAATACACACATAATAATCAAAACACATGCGTGTTTTGTAGTAGATCTTCAATGGTTTCTATTTTAGTTCAAATGTAGGTGGTGATATTTTCGAAACCAAATTAGAATATTACAAATGGCACTCATAATGTCGTAGACCAAAATAATAATAAAACATAATTAATTAAATAGATCGATACAAAAACAATCAATATTAATTTGTATCAAGACTATACCAACTTTAAATATATACAAATTCATTTCATCAAAATTTAACAAATGTCCTTGAAAAATATATTTTTGTTTGTGATGCAATATAACGAATATTTAACAAATGAGAATTTTTTTTTACTTTCTGCAGGACAGTAAATTGTGAAAAATATTTCTGTGATATCAAATTAAAATTATTATTTAATGAATTACATGTTTTGGAAAATCTGTACAGATAGGAGATAATTCGAAACAACAATATAAAATATATTAAATTATAATTGATAATATAAATTTAACAAATTAATTAATTTGGAATCGGCTCATTGTCAAATTAGATTCTGTCAACATATTTGCGTCTTGAACATATCATAACAAATAATATATATACCATCCTACAATACATTGTTTGTACAATTATTATCACTTATCATGTAATTTAACAACACATTTCTTCAAGTTATTTGTGCACAAAACAAATTCGTTGAAGTGCAAAAAGTATTTTTCTATCTATTAAAAAAAACCAAAGTTAACCCAGATCAAAGAATTTAATATAAGTTGAGAATTAACAAACAAAACATTTTTTGCTAAATAACAAAATTTAATAAATTAAATTAATTATGAAAGAACTGATTAATTTCTTTCCGGACAACGAGTCTGGATGATTTTACCGTGTGGACGTTTAGTGAAAAAAGAATCCTCATCTTGACATGGAGTAATGACTATACCTGGGTAATTATGACTAGGTGGATGTAATTCGTGAGATTCTCCGGGACTCAGAGATGCTAATGCAGCAAGTAAATCATAATTGATAATAGGTTCTCCTTCGGGTTTAGGTTCCCATCCCACAGGTGGAGAAGCTGGAGGAGATATGAGAAATTGTTTATCCAATTTGGGCAATTCTAAATAATCTGGTGTTTCGATAGTTAAGTCCTGTGCAAAAAAGCATCGCATTGTTTCTAAGTATTCTTCTGATTCCTTTCCCAATTGCAATACTTCTACTAGTACTGAATGACAATCTTCGGAATCAGCGCATTCTTTAATTATGTTATTGAAACGAAAACGAGCAATAATAGCAGTGTCTGGAGAAGACATATCCACCCTAATTCTTCTGAAACTTTTTAAATAGGAAAACTTTGTTTTTTTATCACATTCCATAAAAAATGATTCAAATTTTTCCTAAATTAATAATTAACATTTTTTACTAACTATTTATATTAAATATTGCTTACTTTAATTAAAGAATTATCAAAAATTACAGATGGTACATTAACTATTATTAACGAATTTGACATATTATTTAAAAAATTCAAAGCTTCCTCAATTTCATGCAAGGAAAATACCACTCCATCTCGTTCTAAGCTATCCTTGATAGACTCGCACAATTGTTCTTCCATAATCAATAAATATAACCTTGGATTATTTAAACACAAAATGTTTTAGATTTAAATATACATAATTAAGAAAAAAGTAAACGTTAATTAATTACCATTAAAAATTGAAATTTTAAACTAAAATTTCAAATGAATACCTGACTGAATATAATAAATAATTTTTTATAATAAAATTACTGATTATTTAATAATTAACACAATTAAATAAATAAACAAGATTCGTAAATGTATTTAATTTCAGAAATAAAACAAATTGTGATTTAATATTACTAAATTTCATTTATTGAACATAGTGATTTGCTTAAATTTAAGTTTGTACTTTAAATATTTAAATATATTTTCTAAAACCAGTTTGTTGTTAATATCTTATGATCAGAAATGATTTGCAAATAATTTGAATTAGTCTAGATATCTACCCTGTTTTTATAAAAAGGAAAAACGGGATCAACTAGCTAACAATCAACCTATTAAAGCTTTCAATTATTTAACGGCATACTATATATTGCAGCTAGAATGTTGTCTGTTTTGGAATAGTTCAATGAATCATAATAATTAATTAATGTAAAAGTTATTATCTGAAAAAGGGCTTTTAAATATCACGTAGCTATTAATTCTTAGGTAACTGGCTTATGTTACAGCAGACAGATACTTAGTTCATGTCCTTATCTCAAACTATAATTTTGTTATTCCCTATTATTTCGTAACAAATGTCAGTAATTCACATACCATTATCATTATTTCTCCGAACACATAACTTGTAACAACATATTGCGTCACTGATAATCATGTTATTCACAGGGTCTAAACGACAATCTAAAAGTCGAGCTATGATAATCAAGTTCAAACTCATTAGGGAAAAGCCAGACTCAATCAGAAATTAAATACCCAAAACTTTGAAAATCAGCAATTATATATATATCCGTATTACAATTGAATCAAATTTGGTGAAATCATATTTTTTAGAACATTTCAGTGTACAGTGAAATGAATTACACAGTAATCAAGAATGTCTTTTTACTACCATCTTTAATATAATCTTACTACAATTCTTTGTTTCGACTAACTTCTTTTTCAGGTAGGCTACCTAGACATTAAGGCATTGACTAATAGAGGACTAGAATGCAAGTCGAGACAATTGAGTAATTATAATCACATTATATAATGACTGTTTGTAATTATTTATTGTAATATTATTGTTTAGCAGTCAATTTGTATTGTTAGCGTATATATTGATTGTCTTGATTTTATCTTAATTATTATTCTAGATATTGTCAATTAAAATAACGATTACACGTGTTGATTAAGTTAGATGCGATGAATATTATATTACAGGTCTTTTATTGATGATTCGTTTGTTGGGGTTCTGGCCAAACTAGTTACTTAAAAACAATTGATTTACTTTGAAAAATGTGTGCATGACAGTACGTATAAAATGTGTATTATTTTTTACTGTATTAGGTTTTATTTTTATCAGTGTGTATTTTTATGACCCTCACTTTCTGGAGAAAAGTCCTGTTTAAAATATTGATATTTATAATAATCATTATTTATATACGTAAAATAATATTTCCAATAAAATCTCCAATTAAAAACCCGCCGAAATCCCTTAAAAAAATTAATTAATTTATAAAATATCAATATATAATGAGATATCGCGTATTAACAGCGACAAATAAATTGTTATCTATTTCTGCGCATGAAAATTCTGTAGCAGAATGGAATATATCACTCGATTAGATTTGATCGAGAGATATTTTCTCTGCCTAATAAATTTATTCGGAAAGACTTTCTCTCACCAGTGAATAAATTCACTGGCATTAAATTTAATCGCAGACAATATCTGCGAGTGATTCACTGCCTATA
>JBBMOY011323650.1:0-15219 GCA_037951405.1 Platydemus manokwari | reverse complement strand
GGTGACAGGCGTTGGTTTCGATTTCGCTAACACCCGCAAAATGTCATCGTGACGTTTCAGCCTGGTAGAACTTATTTGTTAGCATACCTTTGGCAATTGTTGCTTGCAATATTTGAGTTGATCAATGAGCTGTTTAGATTTATTCATAATATCCTGAATCAAAACATACATATATTTATGAATAAAATTCAAATGGTGAAAATAATAAAGAATTTATTAAATCTTAATAAATGATATTTTCTATTATGTAAATGATATAATGTAATGCTTGGCTGAACACATTGAAGGTCAATTAGAACTGCATTTCATCAGGGTTGACTTAATATATCTGTGAAATATTTAGAAATTTGTGAATTTACATAAATTTCAATAGAATCACATAACACGGATTAAAAATATAATTATTCTTTATTTTATACATCAACCGTTTCTGTATAATCTTATAAATACAATTCATTTCAATTATTATTTGATTTGATTTCATATAAATGAAAACATGATTAATTCTGAAATCATTAAACATTAATGAATATATGTCATATAATAACGAAACATTTAAATCATATATTGTTTATTCGAAAGAAACGTTTAAAAGTTAGCAAGTAAATATTATTTTTCTTACTGGTTGGACAGATAAAATTAAATGACTTGTTGCATTAATTTCTTGATCAATGGCATCAGTTTTACATTCCTCTCCAATTTGTAAATGTTGAAGTAATTCTTGGTGACTGTAAGAACGATAGAAATCACGCAACCACCTAACCAAGGATTATATAATAAAAAGAAACTTCGATAAACCTTTTATGTTCACTAATGCATTGATGAGATCTTTTCTGAATCCGTCTTGTACTTCTTCCTTGATCAAGTAATAAATCCCTTGTTTGTTCTGGTAAACGATTCATGCAATGGCGATTTTGATTAATTTCTATTTGGCGCATAACTTGCCTAACCGAATCTGCCATTTCATGGTCGCTCCATATAGATTGATTAGACAAATGCACATTTGTATTATTCTATCCAATTTAGAATATGTACATGTTTTACAAACAAGCATAAACTCACCGACAAAGGGAGGCTTCTGATTATACCACCAAATTTATTAAGGAAATGTTTTGGCATCACATTATCAAATTTTTTTATTTTATGTAACACAGAACTCCCAACTGGAGCTCCCGGAAAAAGAAGTATATTCATATCTCTGAGAACATTTACATTTTTTTTAAATAAATAATATGCTGAAACAAGCTGACCTATTGTTTTTTTAGGAAACTTAAATCAAACATAATTAAAGTTTCAATGATAAAAATTAATACCAAATCTTTAATTACATTGAAATTTTTATTGTGGGAATCTAAAGCCATGAAGAATTTAGCTCTGTCATCTGTATTCCAATAATCCTTTTTGGGCACATAATTTGTTAAATCATTTTGAACAGCATCCAAATCGCCTTTGTGCCATTTAATGATTCCTAATGTCATTTCCTCAGTGTAACTAATTTCAAATTTTTAATTTAGTCTTTCTTTAAATAATCAAACTTGTAATGTATTCTAGTATTAGAAATAAATTCTTGAATTTTATCATTAGGTATTTTAATTAAGCTTGGACTCCAAAGCATTATTTCAAATTTTCTTTTTTGAGATTTATAATAAATTAATGATGAAGTCTTTTCAAGGGAAGGTAATTTTGCTTGGAAATCTTTCCCAACACTTATAACCGCATCTGAAGAAATAATCTAATTTAATCCAGAGCTAAAAATATCCAACTTTTAAATAGGCCTTGGTCAATTTCTGATAGGGAATGCGAAGTTAAACGATTTCGAGTCAACATTTGAAAAAATTATAATAATTGGTTAAGTAAAACAAGGATAGTTCAAAATTCATATTAAAATTTTAAAATTCAATTAAAATAGATAACCAAAGTATTTTTCAGTTATATCAGAGAAAATTCGGAATTTTTTTAATTCTGTCACAATAACAGTATAAATTTTAATTAAAAGGAATCTCTAAAAAATCATGAACTTATCATAATAACAGAATCAAGTTAATAAAATATTCATACTACTAGTAAGAAATATTGATGAATTATTTTTTTTAATTTCTTTCTAAATAGATAAAAATAAAGCAGCATTTTTTCCTTGTTTCATGAAATCCCATTCATCAATTTTTCCCAATTTATATATCGAATATTTTTTCTGTTGTTGGCTCATAATAATTTTAAATTAATTTAACAAGTTTTCTAATGTATTTGTTATGCAAGATGGGTTTTTATTCACATTTACAAAATCATTAAGCAGTAAGAGTCGTGACAAACCACTAGTAATCTAAGGATCAATTTTGATTATTTTATTATATTATTGATATACATAATTAACGATAATAAGAATTTCAAACAATATTAATTATAAATATGGTCAATTACCATAAAATATGGGTTGGGTGAGTATCACGCGCGCTTCACACAAAGAAAAAATAATATTAATAGTGGTGGATCAGATCAATGAAGATCACAACACAACTAAACATTAAGAACAACCACTAGCCACTGATTGATTTGGATCTTATTTAAAGTGCAAATCGACAGCAAGGTCTCCAAATAATTATTCTACAGAGGTAATTAACAGAGAAAGCAGTTATTGATTTAATCACTAGTATGGATTTTCATCTAATCATGGATTATCAACTTTGTACGAAGAAGCAAGAATAGGTACTTTGCTACGTTTTTCTAATTTAAATTTTAGCAATCACATAACCATCGATAATTTAACTATTAAAATTCAACTATTCATTTTTCATACTAATTCAAGCTACTTATCTTCTCCGTCTGTTTCGATCTTCCAATACTCCTTTTACTTGGTGCATTGGGCATCTTCATATAATCTTTTTCTAGTCTTTAACGATTTTTCAAGTTTTAAAACACTAGACATTTAATCACAATCCTTTCGGAGCTAAAGCTAATGACTGCCATCAAATAACCCAATTTAATGAACTCAATAACTGCTATTAATTTACAAAATCTAGCTCAGTCAGCAGTTGTTGACTTAGTTGACTCTCTGATCCAGTTTTAAGAGAAAAAATAAGTAAACAGAAAATTACTATTTAAAAAAGATCTTCGAATTCTGTAAATCATTATTAATGACAAACCAAAGCCTTGAAATAAAGGAGAACGGTTCTACCAAATTGGATAAATTTGCAATTATTATTTTCAAAAGATCAAACGATGAGTTTCATTCACCTTGTGTTAACTAGAGAGTCGTGGTAATGGAAATTATCCTCCAATTTGATTTTCAAAATCTTTGTAAAGTCAAAGTGATATTTAATTATTAAACTTTTTTTGGTATACTTTAATCATAAATACTTTAGCTCAAAGAAAATTCAACTGAAGTGCAAACTATTCTTAAATTTATTGACTTAAGTTTTTAATAGTAGTGGCTACGGTACCATTAGCCCTAATCATCGATCAAATCATAAACCTAGTTACAAAGTACCGAATCTCCGCATCTATATAAGCTAATAGATTTCCATCACAATTCACGCTCTAAAAATTCGATAAAATTTGGTTATCTAAGATTTAGAATTCATTGAGGAAGAAAATTTCGAATATTCTTTTAAAGCATAAATAATTTTTGGAAAGTAATAATAAATGATTATTTGTAAATTAAACCCAAACCATTTGACTCTAAAGGATTTATATGATTTATAAAATCTATAGTAAAGTAATAAGGAATTAATTTTGGTTCCATCGGTCTCTGAGGGATAACCATACTCAATTTTTTTATATAAATTTGTGTAAGTTAAATTGCTTTGAGCTAAATTGTTGATAATTTTGAGTGATGTTGATTTATAAAAAATATAAAGGGACTCACGCTGTTGAGTTGATTGAACAGCAAATAAACATCTACCACAACCCAACAATATATATACATAAAATAATAATACTAATAAAACCACCAATAGCAAACCCGTCGAAATTCACTAAAATAATAAACTAATTTATAAAATATCAATAGGCAATGAGATATCGCTCATTAACAGCGACAAATAAATAAGAGTTAAGTGTACCTAAGAAAATTGTCTATAAAATATTCGAGAGCTCAACACACGCATTAATTCAAATTATATACAAAAAAATCTTTTCCCGTAATATTTAATTTATTTTGATCCATATTATATAGCATCTAAAAACTTATTAAGCCTAACAGTATGAAATGTGAAATGCATTGATTATTTAAGCTTAAATTAATTGTTTGAAAACATGGAAATCCACAGATATGCATAGGATTGACCGTAACTTCTCTCTTTCAGATACTGAGTAACTTGTTTTTATTGTGATTTAACAATGCTATTTAAATTATTATTGTCGATGGATAATAATTGTCGTAAAAGCTTTTCACCAATAAAACTACTGTGCGTTACAACTTTCAATCAGCAACTAATCTCTCGAAAATTTCTTGCATGATTATTGTATTTTAAAAAGTTACATAATACCTGTTGTCATTCTAAACAATTTTACATGCGGTATTTTCATTTAGTGTTCTAGAATAAAACCACTTGTCAACATGTATTATCGTCATGTGAATTTATTTGTTGGGAAGTGTATCTTGACAAAACCCATTGATGATAACAAAATCCCGATGAATCCAACTACCTATCACCTATTCACATGAATAACTCTTAATAAGATGAACATAGATTCATGTAAGATTCCATTTGGTAATTAACAATATGTTGTGGATCTTATTTGGAAGTGTTCATACAGTAAGGTTTAAGTTAAGGTAAAGTTTTAATTGATTTTTAACACATATTGTTATTCCCTAGTAGTTCGTACAAAATTCTCTAGGTAAAAGATTTTGATAAATTATTTCAAGTAAGAAAATTAATTTCATATCAACCTGAACGTTTATGAAAAATACAAAAATTGGTAATAATTTTATTGGTAAGAAAAGATGCGTTAGAATAGATGAAATAATCTTATTAAATACACTTTACTAGTTTGTTTAAGAAACATAATTAGTGATATATTTATACTTGCGTTAATATAATATAATGCTTTAAGCACAACATCTATTTCTTTGAATATTCTGCAAAATTTGGCTTAATATGGTAATTTTTTAAATATTTAAAACAAATTATTAAGTTTTAAAATTACTTTAACATCTGATTTTGAATATAGTAATATTTTTAGAATATTAACAAACACAATATTGATATAGGAAATTTAGCAGAACGACCTTAAAGCTAAATTTACTAAGATTGAATAAAAGTCATGATGAAGATCGATACATGTGAAGAATAAATAATTATTTTTATCAAAGTTTAAAATTTCGTAATACTTTTGATTATTGGTCTGAATGTTATGTTATTTAACTGTTATGAGTATCTATAGAAATGAAATATTTATACTTGTTCGGAAGAAATATATAACTTGTATAAACTATTTCGTCAAATATAACCTAAATTAATAAAAATCCGACAGCTTTTACTAGGCTGTATAATATCATTAACAATTTCTGAAATTCAATTGATGCATAAAATAGCTGAAGCGGTTTTATTGTCGTTCATAGAAATCAAAATATATTCTTAGAAATTGATTAATAGAATAAATATTTTCATTTTTAATACTTTTCATTATTTATTTGAATTTGAATGCTTAACATTTTAATTTTATTTTGTTTTAATTTATATTTATAAACTGACTTATTTAAATATACATTTTCTTTAATAATATAATTTTAAAATATGGACATCGACGATGATGACAGGTTTCCAAATTATGATAACACTGATCTAAAAAAACTCCAAACTTTTAAAGTCCCTAAAAAGAATTTAACAAACAAATGTAAGTTTTTTGTGTAGCACTTCTAGTCTTAGTCACATTTTCAATTAGGTTCATTTGAAAAAGTACCTTTACAGTCTAACGATTATAAAGATAACATTTATCCTAAAATTGTTACAAGTTATAAAAATTCAAATTCATGTACATCACTAAAAATATTATCTGCATATACAATTTGTAATCCAGAAATTGAGAAGAAATTTAACAAGAGAAAACAAAATTTTAAGAAAGATTTTTCTTCACAGTCAGCCACCGAGAGCTATGGCTTTGTATATTTAAGTAATATGGGCGAATTCAAAAATCTTGTCAAAAGTGAAATGTTACGTATTGGTAATCTTAAAGAGTCAGTATTAGGAAAGGCAGATATGGGTAATTAATTTTTAATTATGGCAGATTTTAAGACAATTTTAGGAGTGTGTGTTAGTCAATTTTCAGATATATATCACCCTGGTGATGGCAAAAATTTTCCTCGTAATGGGCTTTTACTGATAGTCAAATATTTACGAGGTCGTGTTTACTATGTAGTAGAAGACAGTAATCCTATGGAACCACAACCAAATTATGATTGTCATATATCTAAAAATTATAATCAAGAATCTTATGCCTCTATGGCAAGAGCTTTTCATTCAACTCAAGTTTATTTATCAGAGAATTTATATAGTTTTTAATAAATAATCTTAGATTTACATGTACGAGTATTCCGACGATTTTGATTTAGTAGACGAACCAAGCCAGATTTTACCTTGGGCTGCTGTTGAGTTCACATGGGTTGGTGCCCCCTTGTATAAGCTTCTTTCCATACCAATTTCTCTTGCACCCCCAACCTCTGACGCAAATAACAAAGATTCATCCAACAAAATTTTAGATAAGAGACCAAGGTCTAATAATAGAACTACCGGGTGTCCGCCTCAGCGAATTAAACAGATTTACACAGACTCAACTCCCGTGTTTTGTACGCAGCTTCAATTGAAGTTGCCTAAATTACAGAAAGATGACGATTCTCCAGAAGTATTGCCATTGGATATTCCAGTAACAATATTATCGTATCATTCATCGTGGGCCCCGTTTGATCCACTGTTAGCATATTTTATATTTACAATTAATTCACAATATTGCCTTTCATCCAGGATGACACCTTGTTGGCAGATTTGTGAACTAATGGAATGGTCAGCATTTGAAAAAGGTTTTATCCAACCGCTTGTAAGGGATCGATCTGATGTTACACAAGAAGACAATTTTAGTTTAAGTGACGTCTTTAAAAAGCGTGTAACAATTAGCCGTAATATTGAAAATAAATTCACTAAAAACATGATAGATTCAATGAAATTGGCAACATTTGGCACTCAATATGTCAATTATTTTCGAATGGTAGTCAATGAGCCAAGTCGTGATCGTGCTAAGATGGCCCGATTGGTCGAACATTTCCTTGAAACGAAAACTGTTTGCTTAATTATATTTTTTAATTATAAATATTAACTGTTGTTAAGGTGGGTCGAATTCGTATAAACGATAACTCAGATTCATTGTTATTTGTATTTCCCGACAGCAATTTATCTCAGAATTTTGGTTTGGAATTTTTTGATGTTGTTTTAATAATTTATTTCTGCACCCAGGTATTCCTTCAGTGAGAACTCTTGATGTCAATTATCTACATTTATTATTAATCACAAATAAATCACTTGATTATAGTTTGTCTAATTTGAATATCGGTAAGTTTTTATAGATTTTACTGATATTTATATGGGGGGTTTGATAGAAGGTTGATACAGGCGAGGTTGATTCAGTGGAGATTTTTAATTAAACATCATCTGTATCGATCTTGAAACATAGTTAAATATAATTTAAAAAGCAATATATAGAATATTTTAAAAAATACACAGCTCCTTTATTGATTATTCACATTGACAATTATCACGCAATATAAAACAATACTTTAATAGTAAAATAAGGCAATTATTATATTGCTATTTTTATAATTACAAGCCTTTGAAAATATCTTATACTGGGGCAAAGCCATTTCATTCTGTAAAGATTATTTGATTCATTAACGATTTTATAGCTTTTATACAATTCAGCAATATTATTAGCCAATCACAATCACGTGATGCTCATTTATCATTGGCAACTTTTCAAATGAAATTGTAATATTTGACTAATCAATAATTTAATATCTTAATGATGTCTATTTTTATTAATTTTATATGTTTCATTTATATATTGATTAGATTTAATACAAATTCATTTCACAGTTTTAATAATAACTCAAACTGAATATTAATTCATATTGTATAATAAATAGATAGAAACAAATCAAACATTTCTCTATCATAATTAATGATTTATTGTTGTGCAATAATAATGCTTATATATCTAGAATTTATCATGTCAAATTGTCAATGTTGAAACATTATTGTCATGAGAAGGAAACATTTTATGAAACAAAAATAGTTGCATATATATTAGATGCATGATTATTTAATATACAATGATTTTATGAGATATTATACAAGATATTCTGAACAAATACAATATTTTTCATCACTTATTAACATTAATAATAAATTATTTTATTAATGAATTTGATATTGATTTTTAATTCATATTTAAAAATATCATTAAATATTGACATTATTAGATGACTCCGTTGAGAATGAATTGAAAAACAAATTATTGAACGCTTGTAATATTCAAGATAATCATATAAATGAATCCATTATATCATTAAATGTATTACGACAATCTATTAATGGCCAAAATACCATTCAAAAATCCAAATTACGCCAGATCTGTGGCATAGCCACTAATGTAACACTTAAATTTGATGAAATATCATTTAAGTTGTCGATAAATTCTCCCATCGATAATGTTCGGTTGGAAGATAATACTCTTAATGTTGGTAAAAAGGCATTATATAAAACTCAAAACTCCATTCAAAGAATTGAATCACCATTATATGATAGACCGTATGATCCAACGGAAAATCTTGTTGGTTTATCAGATCTTGATCATGGGAAAAAACTGAAAAGGTTTAGTGATGTGAAAAAGTCTGAAGAATCTCCAGAGCCTTCTCAAGCAAAGAAAGTTAAGCGAGAAGACATGAAAAACGAATTAAATACAAAATTATTTCAGTTGTTCGCAAAGATCGAAAGTAGTGACAGCAATGACAGCTTGGAAGTTAACTCTGCAGAAAATTACACAACTCCTGCATATCACAATAATTCTTATTCAATCAGTGGAGGTGGTGGTGGAAGTGGTCGATCGAATTATTATCAATATAATCGTGGAGCTAATTCATCATACGCATCAACATTAGATCGAAATAAATTTCAAACTCAATTTAGACATGGTGTAAGCGTATATATCCCAGAATCATCTACTGACACTTATGATCAAGTTAATAATACGATGGATAAGGATTTCCGATTTCAAGATTGTCAAAATCAACAGTTTTTATATTCAGATCAAATATTAAGGCCAAATGGTTTTAATTAATAATAATTTATCTGAGCATGTTTTAAAAGTTTGTAAATTTTTAATGTAATAAATATCAGACATTTTATTTATTCTTCATTATTATCTTGATATTATTATTATTATTTGAGCTTTATAAAAAATATAATTTCTCTCTTAATTTTGTATAGATTGTATTTATATTATCATATTATTCAATTAATAATATATCAAATAATATTTGTTTTTGATAACGTTTCTGTTGGTAATTCAAAAAATAGTATAAAAACCGCGTGGTTAAATGTAAATATCTTTTAGACATTTAGTTGGTTTTCGGTTGCCATTATGTAAGTTCAATATCAAGATCGATGGACCCAGTGCGGATCTCAAGAAGATTGTAATTTCGAACTTTAGTGAAGAAGCTAAATGTGGTTGTTGACCATATTTGATAAAACCCAACCAAACTGGGGCAAGATACCTAGGCAATCAAAAGAAAAAATTGGATAATTGAACAATGACTGTCTCTAAATAGATTCTCCCTAAGTATGAAAATGACACAGAAGGAAATAATGAGAAGAGTGCGATTTGTTCATGGGGCATTAGCATAACCGGAATTCGCTAGTGAGCTTGTTTTGATAGAAATAAATATTATGGATTACCAAGGTGAATTGGTATATTCACATGTGATCATCCCAAGAACAGGAATAGTAGATTAAAGGACGCATCAATATGGACTCATGGATGTGACAGTCGATGAGAAGAAAGATTAACTGGTAGCAAAGGAAGAAGTTAATAATCTACTTCGAGGAACTATAGTTATATATAGCCACTTCAAAATTCTCTAGTGGATTGTGTTATCCATAGTTGTTATTTCAGGAACTTTATGGTTCCTATTTCTCAATTTCCATGTATTTAAATTTGAAATAAGACTCTTGCGAATTTGCAATTCATGTTTGAAACTGGGATCTAATCGGTTTTTGAGCCGAGTTCAAGATGATATGAATTGGTAATGAATTATTTTCTGCACTTTTTTAAAACACACAACACATATTCATGAAGAAAAATAAATTTCTCTAATAGCATGGACTCTTTGCGGGTTCCATGTATTTTTCTCAATCTAACTTCCGAACGTAAAAATGCAAGGCTTCTTGTACCTGTTTAGGCAAACTCCCCCGTTATTGATTTCTAGTTACAGCATTATTAATATTAATAGAAACCCGTCAAAAAATTAAAAAGCAATATTTAAAAAAAACAACACGTATAAGAAATGTTTGAAAAATTTATCAAATATAAGAAAATAGAAATAATTTTTCGATCGACTTGATATTTCGTTTTTCGGAGTAGCTTTGCTTTCAAAAACAAAGTCCAATTGTAGTTCACATGTCTTTTTGAAATAGCACTATTGAAAAACCGAAGCCTATCAGGATCACATACTCTTTTGAGTATAACTCGTATTTTCTCATTGCATCCCAATTCGAGAAGATAACTGGCCGGTTGTTGCTTGTGTGAAGATGAGAGACAAAGATTGTAAACATCTTGGTTTCGAGGTTGAAATGTTAGGTTAGATTGAAAGAAGATAGATTTCCGCCATCAAAGTGAAATCCTAAACCCCCCGATTTTTTCAGAAGATATTTGTTGGTTTTTGAACTTATCAGCGTAAAATGGAAAAGAAACACAGAAAGAATTATTCATTGGCTAAAGAAAACTTTATCCAAAATGGTTGTCAATTTGTTTCGAACTCGGGATCAACGACGGAATCGATGAGTATAGAATTTTTGCGTAGAATGGCTTTAGAGTAAAACACATACTCTCTTCTCAACTGCTTCACCTACCATGAGCTTAATAAGACAATGTTAAATGGAAAGACAGTCTTTTTGTCAAATCTACGTAGAAAATGATCCCGAGCAACAGCAGTCGACAAATGAAAAATTTTCGATAAGGACAGAGATTTGTTGTGAAAGGTAGTAAGACCATCTGTTAGATCGGGATGAATAACTTATTCTAATGTTATTTTGAGGAAGATTAAGATTTCTTTTCACATAAACAACCAAATTGATTTTTGAAAAGAGCACTCTACAGTTTGAAGATTTAAAACAAGAAGCATCAAGAGCTGTTGGTTTTTGGTATTTTACTATCAGTCTCTTTTAATTGTAACCTTTTTGATTGTGCAATACCAGAGTCTAATCAGTCTCTTCGTGGTTCTATTAACCTCTAGGTATCAACTAAACCTATGTTATTATTTGATCTTTTTTCGCCTGGATCGTTGCTCTCACCGTATGAAGACGGGATGAACGGCTCAATGATATTGTTTATTGGTATCAGTCTCACTTTAATATTACACGACTCTCTTTGCACCCTTTTATTAAAAGGTAATGAGTTGACAATGATGATAATTTTTATAGAAATACGAATGATTTCTTAGGACACTTGTCAAATCAAAAGTAACTCGGTTTATGACTACTAAAATTATATTGTTTAACCAAATTACAATAAAAATTGACTACTTTTATACGACTAGCACTACTTTTATACAAGTATGTTAAAATATAACAATACTTTTATACACTGAAACGATGGAACAATTATGGCACAATTCCAGACAAGCTAAGGTAACAATCCTCCAATAGAGGTAGAACCAGGTGTTAAAGGTATTTGGACTTAGTCCTATAAATAGGAAGAATATACGTCTTTGATGGTGTAAATAAATGATAATTTTACACGTATTGATCTTACTTTATCCTTGCGCAATCTCCTATTGAATCGATAAACAATTGTTAAAATTGTTCTTCCAGATAAATCTGAGCATATAATGGCAACAGGAATGATGGCTTTCGGCTTCTTCAACTCGGCAACGAATACTTGATTTTCTTAGCTCGGGCACACTACGCTAGTGGTTTCTAATATTGGGGCGAGGACTAGTGATTTTAAAGTCCTATTTATACTGGATTTATTTGATGGAAATTTTTGATTAAAATGAGGGCTCTATTTATTTTAATCTGAATGAATATTTTTGACTGCGGGTTGTCAGTCTTTTAATGCGGGCGAAATTTGATGTTCTTTATTATTTTATAAAGAATATTTAATTTATTCGGGGTTATTTTCTTGTTGCCAGCCGAATTAATGCGGATGATTTTCATTTTTCGATCTTTTTTGCGAGTTATTTTTGCATCAGGGTATTTTTATAAGGGCTATTTTCTAGTTGTTATGCGAAAATTCAAAGGGTTTATTTCTATTTCGGGTTAATAAACCGGTTCTATTCTTTTATAATCTTATTTTATTTATATGACTATTTTTGTTATTAAAGATTTCTTTTAATTCGCTTGTCCGGAATGATAAAAAATAAAAAGAATAAAAATACAATTAGAAATAACAGACTACTTTTATACACTTAAAATATGGATGCAAAATAATGTCTTTTTTCCCAAAACCCGACATAACATCCATCTTCAAATATTCGTCAATAAAATTACATTTCAATAATTTTCACACAAATATATCAGAAATAATAATAAATTCCTTTATAAACTTAACACCAATGATTATAAAGGCAATTTGCAAAGATAAAAAGACAAATATAAAATTTTTTATCAAATTCTAAAGAGGATAAATAATGAAGAATTATCAAATCAGTAATTTTTCAATTAAACGGAATTTGATAATTCTATGTGGATGAAACATGTGAGTTTGTTTGTCGACTGAATTGGGTATTGTTGCTTGAATTATTGGAGATTAATCCAAGATAATACGTGAGATTATGATTGAATGTGTATTAAATTTAAGATATTGTAAGGATGACTATGTGATGCTGGGTGTATCCTCAACAATTTCAAAAATTCCAATTTAAGATAACTTACAAAGTAAAAATTTTAAAAATGAAGATATTGTGGAAAAATAAAAACACGGTCTTCTTATTATGAATTTGTATAATAAACGAAGAATAAAATTTACTAAATTCCACCCAAGCTTGTTCTTGGCTGTACTTTACATTGATATTTAGATGAATGATTCAGTATGACAATTAGCAATGATTTATCGTCCTATTTAATCAATAACCAAGGCTTGCTACTTCAAATGTTTATTACTAAATTGCAACGTTACTACTGACCAACAAATAAAAAAACTAACTAATTTTAATACTAGACTATACATCAAATCTTATAACGAACCTTAACAACTTCTTGGAACAAGTGACGGTTAATAGACCCGGCTATTGGAGCAAAACCAGTTACCTCAGAAAATTGAAAGACACAGCGTGATAACATGAGATTAACGTTGAACTAATGTATTGGTCAGCATATCCTGTTGTGAGATCTTCCAGAAATTATGATGCCCGATTCAGAACGATCTTCTTATCTTGTGTTGGATCGTAATTTATTTGTTGATGCTATCGCGCTTATTGAAACGATTTGTCTGGTAACAATCTGTCTAAAAATGTGTATCAAAAATGTGAGTGGTAATTGTTACTGTTGCCTTATATCAGGGGTATCCAAAGTACAGCCCGCCAAGCTTACTATGAAACACACGAACATTATGACAAAAATCTTGCTACATGTCACGGTTGTCTGATGAACATTTAAATGACTTATTAATGATTTCAACTACTCATTTTGAACCAAATATAACATATGTTAACATATATTAAGAAACACAGAGACTTATCACTTACTATCTTGAAAAATTACTAATTGCATTCAAATTTTCGAAAAAACAAGATGATGAATAAAAATCAAACATGTCGTTGAGAATGTTATGAAGAGCAATTCTAATTATCTATATTTATTATCGTCTTTTCGTATTACTTGGCACATAAGTTGAAAAGCACTTGAAAAATAACCAAATTTGAAATAAGAGTAAAAAATTCAACAATAATCTATGAATAAAATCTAAATAGTATAAAAAATTATTAAATTTTTTTTAACCATTTAAGAAATATAAGAATTTAAAGAATAGTTGAAAAATTTGAATAAATTTTAAACTTCAGTTAAAACTTTTATTGATAAATATCATTGTAAAATTCAAAATTTTTCTTAAAAATAAAAATTATAATGATTAAAAAAATAATTTGTTTAAGTTACTTTTTAATTTGAAAATGTTAGATCGTGTTTTTGTTAGTCGCTATTAATTATTAATTTTAGAAATGCCCTCTGATAATAAAAAAGCTAAAGCTGCAGCTAAGAAATTAGGAGGCAAGAAACGTCAGAATGGTGCAACTAAGAAAGATGAAATTATTGAAAATAGTAAGCCAATCGATGACAAATTAGTCATCACCAATGGTGACAATAATAATCATGATCAAAAATTGTCCAAACATGAAATTGATGATGAATTTATGGGCAGTGAAGACGAAGATGATTCAAAAGCTGCAGCTTTAATTAAAGAAATTGAAAGCTTGAACTTATGCAGCGAGAGAGTAGCGCAATATAGAAGTGTCACTGGGGTTTTAGCATCACAGAAAGAATCTCGTGACGTGCAATTTGGCAGTGTTTGTGTTACATTTCATGGTCAGGAAATCTTATTAGATACATCTATCGAATTGAATAATGGTAGACGTTATGGATTGATTGGATTAAATGGGTGTGGAAAATCTACATTGTTTGCTGTTCTATCAAACAATGAATTACCCATTCCTTCACATATCGATCATTATTTATTACAACGTGAGATGCCTCCATCTGAAAAAACGGCTTTGGAATCTGTTATTGAAGCCGATTCTGAACGTTTACGATTAGAACAAGAGGCCGAACATCTTGCGCTACAAGATGATATTGAATCACAGGATAGACTAGTTGAGGTTTATGAAAGATTAGATGATTTGGACGTTGAGAGGGCAGAGAAAAGAGCTGCAGAAATACTTTTCGGGTTGGGATTTACAAAGGATATGCAAAACAAAGCAGTGAAACATTTTAGTGGAGGTTGGAGAATGAGAATATCGTTGGC
>JBBMOY011322539.1:0-15224 GCA_037951405.1 Platydemus manokwari | reverse complement strand
TTATTATTATTATTATTATTATTATTATTATTATTATTATTATTATTATTATTATTATTATTATTATTATTATAAAATATAAAAAATTGATTCAATTTTATTTATCAAGAAATGAGGATTTGAATTTACTTAAAACAAATTCTGCATCACAAGTTGATTTCCCTCAAAAGTCAGACATTTGTTGAAAGAAATCCAGGAGAATTGATTGGAATTAATTAAGGTATAAATTAAAAGACAATTCAAACCAAAGGCAGATAAAATAGAAAAGGGTGATTAAAATTCGGGTAGACGATATTGAATGCAATTACAATTGTTATTCTCATGCATGATCCCGAAATAGATCTATGCGAGACATTTATTATGGGATTAAGAACGATGTATACATTTTTGAATTTTGTGATGATTGTGTATATATTGTCATGGTTTTTGAGTTTTTCCTGATTATATTATTCTAACGATGAAGAAGGTTTGTTGATTAATTGCTGACAAAACTAATAGTGAGCTCATTCTGACTCATCAATATAGTCGAGTATCGAAAATCTACCATTTATCGATTGACCTATTTGGACATTCGAAATTCACTCTGATTTGTTTTTATGTCTCTGTAGGGTGGCTTCCATAACATCATAAACCTCACCATAATAATAATAAATATTATTAAAGTAAAACTGAGTTATAATAATAATGATAATAATAATAATAATACTAATAATAGCAATAATAACAATAATAATGATAAAAAAATAATCTTTTCAAAAAATCAAGTGGTTGCGAGTCGATTATGCGTTTGTCTTTCAGGATTTTTCATGAGACAATAAAACGAAATAAACAAGAATGAAAATAATCGATTATTTATTTAATTTTCGCTAAAAATAATAGATTCCATATTGAAATACGAAATTGCTTAAGAAATGAATTTTTTAAATTCTGCGGAACTTTTATTGCTCTCCTGAGACATCATTGATTGGAAATAATTCCATTCATTTAAAACAACGAGTCGAATTGATCGATAATAAAGAGAAATGTTCATGTGTCATCTATATATAGAAATATCTGATAAATCTTATTCCTGCTATCTCATTGCTAATATTGATAATTTTCATTCGATATTTGACCGATTTTCAAGCATTTTAAATCTTGTTTTAATTCTAGCTGATTAGATATTGATTTCAGTGAAACAATAAAATAATTAAGTGATGATGTGGCTCAATTCAATCCATCTTGATTGCATTAATTCATTTTGTTAATGATCTCCCGCATGAATGAAACTGTAAACCATTACAATTTAAAATACCCATTGTGAGCATCATATGATCGTGATAGATAATTCCTGGAATGAATATCAAATCAATAAAAATCCAAATTTAAAATATCTGAGAGAGAATTCTTGATCAATATTTTAATCATTAATTTTTTCTAAAATTTTATTTCAAACAATTATGTTTGCTGAAACCCATCAAGTCTGCTGCTATTGGGTAATTTTAATGGAACAACAGCATCTAGCAGTCATCAAAAATTCAAAGCGTCAATCAATATTAATTAATAATAATTGTTTAAATTTATAATCACACGGTGTCGATTTCATTTTTATCAAAATTGAAACTGTAGCCGATCGATAAGTACTTCAACGAAAGCACTTAAAATTTTCAGACTCGCTGTAATATGAGAATTTGCTTTGATAATTCAATCGATAAAGTAAGATCATAATGATTCCATTTGAGACTACAAGACAATCAATACAAATATAATATCGATTTAATAATAATATAGACTGGAGATACTTATGAGAAATTATATCTTTTAAACAATAATCGATGTTTGATAATTTCAAATATTGTGTCTGAGCAAAGTCATTGGTGAAATATTTTCAATGAAGCTAAAGTTAAAAAATAGGGTTCTAAGAAAGAAAATTTTAATTGGGTGAGTGTATTGCAAAAATCTATATGATTTATTTAATTATTTTCTTTAAAAACATTTTGAATTTTTTATTGAAGTACTTAAGAAGAATTTTAGTTGTTTGAAATCAAATATTAAATAAACTAGAGCTTAAAAATATCCTAAAATTTGATTATTTGAAAAAATGAAAAAAAATAGGTCGAATTGCAATTTATTGAAAATTAGCGAGGACACCTTTTTTAACATTAAAAAGCAAATTGAGAGATATTCTCAATTTTTACAATTATATAAAATTAAGCAATTATATAATGAAACATGTCTGTAGTTCACTAAACTCGATTTATAATTATAAAAATTTTATTTAAAAACTCAAATGATCATATAGAAGTGATGTGATTAGAATGGGAACTTGGTTTAAAAACTATGTTTTGTCACCATTGGACCTCTTAAAAAAAGATATTAACTGAATTTTACGAATCAATCAACCATAGCAGTATTTTATTCTGAAAGTTTGAGATATTTCTTTATGGGTTTTTTACGCTGTTGTGATAAAATGAACTATAATGTTATTTTTTGCTAGAAATAAATGGAAACAAAGTAGAAATGAATAAAAAATAAATAAGATATTAATTAAAAATTTAACAAAGAAGTAATAATATATGAATAAAAAAATTGAGAAGCAACATATTGATGATATCAAATATTTGTACTAAACTTCTGTCCTTGAGCTTGCCCGGAAATATTTTATGCTTTAATTAGCTTCTAATATTCTTGAGTAATGAAGGAAATTACGATTCTTCTGATATAAAAGGATTAACTAATTTTTAAGGCCAAACTCTTTTAATCTGTTTTTACCGAAAAGATTACGACGCTAATATCCATATATTATTTTTACTTAATATAAACTCATTAACATGTTAAATTTATTAAATTACACTCGTACTTTCGATTTCTCACATGACAAATTTGGTCACCAACTCTTTACGTTGTAATTAAGTATTATTTTATTTTTCTTCTTTGTTTTCTCCATAACATTTCAATTATTTTTGATTTGTTTACATTTGTTTACATTTGTCTACATTGCTTTGCTATCACTTAATAAACTTCAGAGAACAAGTTACACTCGACTCACCACGTTTATTATAGTTCCAAAGCTTAGTCGTCATAAGCTATGTTAGTAGATCTATGGGGATGAAACCGTGCTAGATATTTTATAAAAGACAAAAAATTGTCAATATTTACAACATTTAGAACTGTTTCAATGATCCATTTGAGTTTGTAATGTCTATGAAAATGCAGGTTGTTTCTGCCACTAATGGTAAGTTAACTTCAATTTTCTAAATTTATTACTTCAATGGTTTTTCTAAATGTTTTATGTACTAGAGTTTTTTAGTTGGTTTATTGGGTTGTCTGCTAATTCATATTATTGTATTTTTATCATGAATATTTGTATTTAGTATTTTTCTGATTGTCTGTTGTGTATGGGTATAAACCGATGAGCATATACACCTACCTTTTATAAAGTTTAAAAGAATAAAAGATTTTACGATAATTACTTGTGACTTGTTTGTTTAATATTCCATAGTATCCTTAGTTAACTTTAGAAATAGATTTATTAATGCGTAGGAAATCCATAAAACTTCAAAGTATTGAGTTAAAATAAAATTTCGAAATAAAGAAAAAGATTTACAAACTTATTTCAATCACATATTCTTTGCAAAATTTACCTTATAAAAGAAAAATTACTCTAATTACTATAATTTTTTATATATATATTTAGAAAACTATATTTATAACATTTTGTTTCAATATTACTTTCAATAAATTTCTTAAATTTAATAAAAAAATGCTTAAAGAGCATTACTTTGATTCGATTATTGGAAGAGGCTTAGTTGCAGAGGATAATTTTAAAAGCGGATCAACATTATTCGAAGAATATCCGCTTGTTCAAATTCAATATTCTTGGAATAAAAAATATAAATACCTTGCTTGTGATGAATGTATGAAACCTTTAGAAGACGTGGAAGAAAATTTGAGGAGGTTAACGGGTGATAATTCATTAGTAGTTCCAAACAAGGAATTTTGTAAAATTTTTCCACTGAAATCAAATTTTTGTCATTGTGAAAAATGTAATACTATGTACTGTAGCACAAATTGCAAAGAAAAAGCATTTAATTCATATCACAAAACTTTATGCTCAGCTAATGGATTTATTCCAAAAGATTTTCTAGAGAATTTCGAGCAGTTATGGAATGGAATCCATCACCCACCAGAGACATCGAACATAATGATTTTGGTTAAGATGGTTGCTATGGTAAACCAATCTGAAAACAAATCTGTCTTGATTTCTTGGTTTGCTAATTTCTGTCAATCAACTTATAACGAGTCAAATTACTTGGTTCATAAAATTCTTGATGAAAAATACACCGTTCAATTAAAATTGTTGTTTGACATGTTTAGAAAGAATTTGTATTTAGAAGACATCGACAGTTGGTTTACTTATGAAGGATTTCAGAATTTAATTGCTCTCCTTTGTCGTAATTCGCAAGGAATAGCAACGAGTTCGTTTAGTTTATGGTTGAAAAATACTGAAAATTATTTCCAAAACGATGCCAACTTCGAAAGTTTCGTTGATAATATTTATGATAAAATCGATGAACATGTTGGATCATTTATTGACAATGAAGGAATTGGGTTATATCGAATGCAAAGTGATTTAATTTTGGATTTGTTTTTTAATTGGAATTAATTTGTTGCTTTGACAGGTTTGATTAATCATAGTTGTTCACCGAATTGTGAAATTAAATTTTCCGGTGAAGACAGCAAGTTGTCTTTGGTTGCTATGAGAGACATAGCGAAAGGAGAACAGATATCGATCTCATATCTTGATGAATGTCAATTAAATAGAAGCCGATATTCTCGTCAGAAATATCTGAGAGAATGTTACTTGTTTAATTGTTCGTGTGAGAAATGTGAAGGTCAGAAAACCGATCCCGATGGTACTTCTGAAGAGGAGGAAGAAGAGGAAAATAGTGATGATTTGATGGAATAAATTCAAAGTTGTTTGGCTTCGATATTTTGTAGTTATTGATTATAAATTATGAATTTTATATAGATTGTGTCCGATATTGTATGGTGCTATGAAATTAAGGTTTTCTTATTAAAACAAATATAAATTTATATTGGATTTTGATTTATGATTGACAAGTTATCGGATCTACACACATTGTGTTGAAATACACTGTAATGGTGCATGAGCCGTGCAACAAAAATAGACCTACTGAATCAACTTTCTACTAGATGTGAATTATTGATTTATTTCGTGTCTTTATATTACTCTGCGATGTGACGATATGGATTAATTTTATTTGAATTAAACTACAATTATTAAATGAATGTAAATTTTTTATTCCACTACTGACAAGTGATATTTGACAGAGATGGAATTGTTAGTATCCGAATCCACAGTGAGTCGCACAACGACAAATAACATGTTACGTCCACAAATATAATCACAAATAAAATTCTTAAAAATAAACTTGTAATTAAAAATAGAAATATATAATTACAAAAATAGAATAAAATATACAATAATCTAAAAATAGAATTTAATAATTGCAAAATAGAACAGAAATCAAAAATAGGATTTTAAAATTCCAGAAATAGAAAAATCGCAATTGATTAAAATCATAACAAACATAGTATATAAGAAGCTGGAGATTCGGAGCGAATTGCCAAAAATTTTACTGCAAATAACCACTTATCAGACTAAAAGCACAGTCACCTAGCAGAAACACAACGACAAATTAACATGATACGCTCACAAGCATAGCCACAAAATTAAAAATCCAAAAAATAAATGAAAATCGTATAAATAGAATTTAATAATTACAAAAATAGAAAATAATCACGAAACTAAAAATAAAATTTATTAATTACAAAAATAGAACAGAAAACAAAAATAGGATTTTAAAATTCCAGAAATAGAAAAATCGCTATTGGTTAAAAGCATAACGAAAATAATTTATAAGAAGCTGGGGAT
This sequence comes from Platydemus manokwari, assembly GCA_037951405.1. Taxonomy (NCBI): domain Eukaryota; kingdom Metazoa; phylum Platyhelminthes; order Tricladida; family Geoplanidae; genus Platydemus; species Platydemus manokwari. The sequence continues at coordinate 9,286 of JBBMOY011322539.1, read as the reverse complement.
TCGGAGCGAATTGCCAAAAATATTACTGCAAATAACCACTTATCAAACTAAAAGCACAGTCACCTAGCAGAAACACTACGATTGTATATCAGTCAGAGAAAATTAGTCACAACAAGCAGTATCAGTCAGCTACAAGACAAGCATAGAAATCTCCTCCACAAGCCAATCGTTTCGGTCAGCGAGGTACAGACCGAATTATTGATCGTTATTTTCATACCGTGTCAATAGATTCGATATTAAATAAAACTCTCTTCGTTTTGCTCCTACCTTTTTGATAGCTTTTATTCATTTTAGGATTCAGCCGTATCGTGAGTCTTACCCTCTGGTTAAGTGAACCACACTTCACCAGTTCTGCTTTTACATAATGATAGTAATACATTTGGTTACATAATTTTGTATTACAACTAATTTTGTATTTGATTGATTATTATATTTTGCAGCATATTCGCGTTATTGTTATCTAATATATTATTATTATTTATAATTAAATCGCAACGTACATACTTTACACAAAACACAACCGATTGCCTGGAGTCCGATCGGTACAATAGCGAGCATCTCAACAACTAATCTCATCACACCTCCACAAACCAGTATAAATAAATCCAATAAAAATATTACGGTAATTTATCAGAATGAAATTTGTAAAAATGTTAGAAATAAAATTGGATTACGCTTATTAAATTTATACAAATATTTTTTAAGGAAAAAATTAGAAAATATCAATTTGTTATTCATACAACTATTCGATTCAGTTGTTTCGATTTTCTGTTAATTTAATCGATTATTCATGTACGATTATGCTTTACGCAGCTTTCCAAATGAGAGTTTTACTTCCCTCCTTTTTTCATTAATAGCACATTTGCATGTTATGAAATAAACTTTTAATTTCTGCTTGAAATACCATTGTTAATATTTTGTAGTTTCAGGAGTTTATTCTAGTAATTTATCAATGAAGACTTTCATTTATAAAATAACAAAGATTTGGAAAACTTTCCAATTTTCTCCAACGGATAAGCTGATATATCTGTCATTACAATGAATTCAGTGTAAATTATTTGTCATAATACAAATTTTTAAAGTCCTTCAAGGTTCAAATGTATTAGAATGTTAAATAAAGTCCAAAAATAATAAATTTAATCTAATAAAAATTTTTTCTCTATAAATAATTATCGTCAATCATTTTAAATGAATCATTATCAAAAAAGTCACTAGATATTTACACTGATTAACAGATGTAATTCTATTCACAATTGACTCCGAAAGTTCGAATACAACTGGCTGGTGATTAAATGAGAAAGAGTGGGGAAAGTACAAATCTCAGTCTATATCTTCACTTAACAATTGCCACAAAAGTTACCGGAAAGTAAACAGAGTAGCCAAATTTTTTAGTTCTCCTTATTACATAAATCCAGTTAAATTATCCAGTTAAATAAAATCCAACTATCAATCAAATAATATTATATTATGTTAGATAAATAATATTTTTGAATGATCTTTTGGTTTTTGATCAAGCACTTTTCAATTAGGTATTTAACATCTGATAATTTTTTGATTTATATAAATAAATGACTTTTAAAACTAATAATAAATATTAAATATAAATTTTAAAAGGAATTATTCCCTTTACATTGTATTTGACTTGAATTTAAATGATAAATTTATAAATATATTCAGAACTGTATTTTGAGATATATTATAGAATATTTGTTTAACTAATTCTTAACCAAACTAAAAATTATTTACAATTTTGAACTATAATTTAAACATCTCCACTATTTTTTAATAATTTTTTTAGATTTTAATAATTTAATTTATTTCATACATGACCAAAATGAAAGTATTGTCACACTGCAATGTGCAAGTTTTGCATTGCCCTGAATGCTTTTATATGTCACTAAGTCTTTCAAAAATGGGTGAACATTTTTTCACTCATCAAGAATCAGTTGAATGGCAAATTTACAAATGTAATTATTGCGGGATGATAAGTAGCCATGATGATTTGTTAAATGAGCATGTCCATCTTAAACACAAAGAAACGGATAAAGTAATCATTTAAAAGTCAATTGTATCGAAGTTACATGAGCTTTGTTAATAGTCAATCGGTAAAAAACTTCTAATTGACTCATTGTTCATTCCTGAATTACCTGAAAGTTATTCCTTTGAAAAGGAGTTAACACCCGAAGCTTATAAAATTCGTTATATTTGTCCATTTTGTCAAGTATGTAGTACTGATAAAGAGGTTTTCCGAATGCATTTAGGAATTAATCATAATATAATAAATGTAGATAAGTTTGAAATTATTTTATTTGTTATTAAATTGATTATTACTATCGTAGTTTGGATGCCTTCATTCATACAGATGATAAAATCAATGCTATTCCAAGTATAAATTCTAAGAAAACCCAAATGAATAGTAATTACAGTTTGGTGGGAAATTTGTTTTAAATTTTGACTTTCTAGCAACTTATGCTGGCTGTTTCGATTGCGTACCAGATTATAAAAAGTTAGGATTTTGTTTTTATGAAAATCTGTTTAATAAAAATTTAATTTATTTCAAAATTTATTGTAAAATATTCGAAATAAATTCAAAATGATTTCCATTGTTTCCAGACTGAAAATCGAAGAAACACTTCCAAGGACACCACAAGTGCCATGTAAAGATGAAAACGTTTCCAATGCAAAAGCTAGCCAATTCCAGAGCGTCTTGTACAATTTCAATGTCGTTGCCGAGAAAATCGTTGCAAATTACACCCAACCATCGATCGATGATCCATTGAAAGTGATCATTTGTGCTTCCGATCCCGATTTGAAAATGGAAATCAACCGTGACATCATTCTCCAATCCTACGATCCAGAGCCGCTGAGATTTCTACGAAATATCGTCCGACAAGGCATTCCAGTTGATGAGTTGATCAATTTTTCGTGGAAAGGAAATCGTCGAGGCCGACCCCGTCTGATAAACGAGAGTCCTTCAAATCCAACCATGGAACGAAAATCGATGAAAGATGATCGAAGAATGAAATCGTTTTGTAAACTCGTCGAAGAAGTATCGAAAAAACCCTTGCCCGATAATCTGGGCACATATATGCATCAATTCCTGTCGAATCTTCGGAATAAAAATTCGGCTTAAATTGTAAATTTGATTCCTAGCTGATATTTGGTGGTAGTTTGGAATAATTTAAATATATTTATTGATCGTTTTTTCTGACTTTCCCATTAAAATCAATCACTGCTCCAATTGTATTGGTGATGTTATAAAATTCATTGTGTCAATATTGTTCCGAATAAGCTATCGTCAAATTGACGAATCAAAACTTGAATCAATAATAATACTGTTTAGATGTGTGTGTGTGTAACAGTTAATGGTTTTCATTTATCCATCAATCAACAAATCAATTCTCTTTATTTGAATTGCTCAATACAATTTCTACCGTGAACTAAAAATCGTTTTGATAACCTTTGTTAATAACCATTAATATCTATTATTAATTAATTCACTCATGTATATTTGCAAAACATTTATTGTGTTAGCATTTAATATTTGTGCATCTCCTTCATAATTAGTATTTGGGAATGCTTACAAACATTAACTGCGAAAATATGAATTGCTTTTATTATTTATACAACAATGACTATGAGAATTAAAATATTGTTGTTGTTTTATAAAAGTCGATAGCAGTTTATACTGGTTATAGATATTCAAGTTGTATACTAAAACGATCAAATGATAACTGGTTTGTCTATCAAGCCGCTTAACTGTGATAATTATAATATGACTCTAAAGTTTATTATTATTTTTAATGTTCGGTCTGTGAAGTCTATATCTAATAATAAAAATAAATAATAACGATTCCAAAAAATTCAAAAACTTCAACATTTTAACAAGGTTTAGATTTTCTTTAATTGTGGTTTGTCCCAATAACTCTCCCATTTTAACTGGGCAGATACCAAGATACAAAGGACATTTTAAGAGAAAGCAAAAAGGGAGGCTTTGTTCTGAGAAAAATAGGTCAAAGCCTCGTTGAGCAGAAAATCCATTCCTTTGTCATCCACATATGATATTGTTGGGTTTATTATGATTATTGTTTTCATATAAGTTAGATTAAAATAGATTGAATGAAGTGTGATTATTAAATAGTTGTCTATATCCTACAAAATGATTTAAATTAGGCACCTGACTCCAAATGTGTATGTATAATTATGAGTCAAATAATATATAAAAAGTTGAGATATATAAACTATATATTGAGATATATAGACTAAATCATTTAACAAACTCTAATCGATTTATTTACATTGAAATCTTGAATTTTCCAGTCTAGTTAATGATCAACCTTAGAAAATTTACCTAAAGACCTACCTAGAAAATTTTAATTTTGATCTTCAGATATTTTCTTACCGATAAAAACGATATAATTTTTGCCGACCCCTATAAATCAGTAATCGAATAAATAATTCGATCAATAAGATATAATTATTATTACAAATGACACAATAATTTGCTGAGTACAAGGATCAATATTAAATTCTAATTACAATACAATAATAATGTGAAACACAAAATTGTATAACAATTGCTTAGAAAAATAACCCGTTGGAAAAATAAATTGATGATTAATGAGCATTGCTATTGTCTTGGTTCCATAATGAATTTTAGGGTTGCTCTTATGGCTATGGCCGTAAGAATCCTACTTAATTAATAGTTTATTGATGGTTAAGAATGATGGCACCTTAACCTCGAAAATTGGGTACTATGTTTAATGTTGATTTTTGAAATAACTTGTACTTTAGTTGAACTGGTTCAATGCGAGGTTTCTATGACAGAAATATTAAATTTTAAATAAAATTTAAGCTAAAAAATGTTTATTATTAATGTTTATTATTATTAAAATGTTTATTATGTTTAAAAAACATTTTTTATTATTTTTATACATTTAAACGATGGTAACTTGTGCAAAACTACGAGAAAGGTTTTATGACCAATAATCCCCTTCGTAATATATTGAAGTTTCTTTATGAAGGGATTTGAGCTTTACTCGATACATAGTAAGAATATACAGGTGGATATTCTAATATGTGATTTTACACAAATTGATCATACTCGTTCTTCAATCGTCGGCAATTCAGAATATAACTATTCTCTTCCTGTGAAAATCAACTCGACAAATGTGGTTTCATGTAACTAATAGGCTAGTGGTTTCGACTAATTTGACGAGGTAAAGACACTAGTTGCTACTGGTCTTATGCGCTACTTCCCCTAGCCGGGGAAATAATGAATGACTTAATTAAAGTCTGAGCTGGATTTCTATTTTAATTGTTATTATTATCCTACTGCCAATTGCTACTATGGATTGAATGCAATTAAAATTATTGTTGATAGTTGGTATGAGGATTTTATAATATTTTATTCTTCACTATTATTCTCAGAATGCAGAGTTGACTTAGGTTTTGTTGTTAATATTTTCTAGCTGTCATCTAATCACTTAATCCAAATTATTCTCAAAGTTAAATTTATCTAATTTATCAAAATTATTATTAACCGAAGTTTTTACTAAACTAAATAATTACTAAACTTTATTTCTAGGATTTTTATCATTATTTCTAAATTAAACTATTAATTCCGTATTTAATTATGATTTGGGATTTCGAAGTAATGATTTACAATTTCATTATTATAATATCCTTTACAAATTCTTGTAAAATTACCTAAACAAAAATAAGAATAATATTCTTATTATCAAATTACATATAAAAATTTAGGATTTACAACACTTAGGCAAAAATTGTTTGATACTATTTCATACCTAAACAATATCATGCAAATGTTTTTTACTAAGCCTAATCATTTGTTATAACTGATAATTTATATTGGTAACCAACATCAGTTGCATATTTTGTAATTTACATAATAAAGTCATCCCGAAATCCTACATCTCATCTTCATAAGGATATAGAACAACACATTGCACCGAAAATATTTGATAACATAAAAATATCGCAAAAATAAGACAGTATTTATAGTAAAAGCTTAATAAAAATTATTTTTAATAATACCTTTAAACTTATCTACAATAAATTGTTCAACGTTATTGTCTCAATTCATAACAGTAATAAATCTTTGTTTTCTTGAAGTAATGTTCGTTGATGAAACTGTTAAGATATTCACTAAATGTGAAAATTATAATTAGCAATCACAATTTTTACAGGAAACTAAATCGTCAAAAAAACACGGTCCGGAATCAGACTCTCAATAGTCAAATCAATAATAAATTCTTTAATAACATTTTGAATTTTTTATTTAAGTACTTGAGTAAAATTTTAGTTATTTAGAATCAAATAATATATGCACAGGATTTTTAAAATCTACTAAAAATTAATTATTTGAAAAACGGGTCAAAGTAGGTCCAAATGCAATTAATTGAAAATTAGCGAGGACCCCTTCTTTTAACATCAGAAGCAATTGGAATTATATCTAAGATTTTTAAAGTTATTTTAGAAAAAAGTGATCTCGGAATTATTGAGAAGTGCCAAGAACAAGGTACTTGTGTTTTCTCTCAAAATAAGTACATTAATATCTATTTAATATATTGGATACATAGATCCTAAACCTGTTGATGTTGTAATGAAATGAATATTTGATCCAAATCAAATAAATCTGCACGTATCAATCCTTTGAAGGTTATTTCCATGGTTTCCGAAGATATTTTGCCATTTTAAAGACAAGCTCAACAAAATCTTAGTAACATTAAAATTAGAGTTGTACTAAAAGCAGTTACTTAAAGTTATTTTATTAGACGTCTAAATGTGATAGCAAATTTATAATTTCTTATGTAAAAATATTGTAGAGAATTTATATCTGTTATTAAAGTGTGAATAAAAGCTTATGTAAAGAAGATGCAGCTTCAAAAAGTTATTGCAACCAAAGTAGTACATTAAACAGAGGAGGATTATATAGAATATTTAAGAGGCGAATTCTTTATAAAGCTTCAGTGTTTATAGGTCAAAGCTATAAGTTTGCTTATATTAATAATGTAAAATAAAATAGAACTAATCATCGTAAAAATGTTTAGAAGCAAAATCGATATTACAATCTACTTAATTGTTTTCATGACTTCCAATTCAAATTGTCTAACGTATAAAATGATTAGGGATCTGGCAACATGGGTTTATCTAAACTCAATACAACCCAGTAAAATAGAAAATCATCATGAGAATCCCTAAAAGTGAAACACCAATATTTCAGCAATAGTTTCCAGATTTCCTTCCACTAATTTACGCAAGCGTTAGAAACAATGTACAGATCAATTCCAAATCACAACTAGCAATGGAATATCAATCAACAAAACCTATATCCAATCAAAGCTATTTGATAGAAGAAACAATTAATATTGGGTTGATCATGGGCGATAAAAATTAATATACATTTTCAAATTAACATAATTATTCACCATCAATCATTAGCGTTTCCTTGACAGTTTAATAAGAAACTATAAATTTTTAAATTCAAATACCAATCAATATGGCAATGGAATAAATCACTATAGCAATTTCTAAAATAGGAAAATATGACTAATAACACACAAAATTTCGCACCATGTAAGGCCGTGCAAAAATCACTAACTTGCAGAATAGTTTAGCACTCATACTCTAATGAAATCATGAATGTTAACCATATTCGTGTACATTAACCTTATTGTGGACATTAATAATATACACTGGTATTACTCATTTAATCATAATCATTATTAGATCACATTTTTATCTCAATTCAATAGAGCAATTTAATCTATTTGAATTATGGTAAATTATAATTATTTCATTCGTTAACTGGTTCAAACAAACTCCAAGAAGATATTTATTATAATTTATTAAACTGAACTTTCTCAAATTCCAAAGGAATTTGTTGGAACCCGAAATCATTTCTTCAATTTTATACCGAAATAGAGTGACACTTAGTTCTCTGTAAATTGTTACCATATTCATATCACGCCAAATGCTTACTTCTAAACTCACGTATACTGAATATATTTATCATCTCCTTCATTCTTATTTATTATTCATATTTATTTGACTTATTACACGGAACCTATTAATCTGTTGGCTGTCAAATCCTTAGTGGAATCATTGTTTATCGACTTATAGGTATTCGAAATAATAAAGGTTCAGATAATCGATCATAAATCATTGATTTGAGTCAAACTAGATCACCTCATAATTCTATTAAATTATATTGACTTAACAAGCTGTCTGTGTTGCAATCACGAATATCTTGGCAACAGCAAAAATCTACTCTTATTGTGATTTTATAATTTAAGAAATTGACTGCACAACATCGAATGAATTAACTGAACTATATTTGTCGGAGTTTTATTCTATTATGACTGAATTAAATTAATCTTAACTAATTTAGCAAAAATTGGTTTGTTTAATTGAGTGTGAAAATATTTAATTTAAATGAGTTTAATGGAACTTTCATTTTCAAAATTTTGATTTGTTGTAATCGTGAATTTTTGATACATCAATAAATGTAAAATGACGATTTTTGGTGTAGTGCCAAATTCGTAACAAAAAACTAATGAAATAAAAGTCTTTCAAATAAATAAAGAATAAAAAAAATAATATTTAAGAATAAAATACAATATGGAATATATTTATAAGGAAATCAGTAATTAAAGCTTCAAAAAAATTAACTCAGAAAAAAGTAATTTACATTCAATTGTAAAAAGTGCAGCCTACCACTACATAGTAAACAAAGTTTTGGATCAATGATTTGGTCTCACTCAGAAACACCGAGTTGCTTTATCAAGGAGTATCAACTTCCATATGCAAGTAGATGTACAATCTCGTGAACTTTAGAGACTAGGAGTAATTCAAGAACTGTGGATTAGTATCTACTCGCCTATAAAACTCAACCAGCAAGTATTAATAAAAATTTTGAACCTAGAGAGAGCGATTTTCAAACATTTTAAAATTAATCATAATTTTAAATATTTATTTATATTTGATTTTCTTATAAACAAATAAGATGATGAAAGTCATTATAGTATAGCAAATGAGCATTTTTATTAGTATAATTGAGTTTCCGATAAAGCTTATCCACACTGTGGTTCTTTTATCGCAACAGATGAAATCAATTATGATATCATTGATGTGTTTTGGGGTTGCACTTATTTTATTTGTATTATCAGTCTCTATATTAGTTTTACTTGTGGATCAAAGCTGACTTGATCAGTCTCCGTGAGCTCTGACCAACCCCTTAAGGTACACACTATTAAACCTAAAG
>JBBMOY011322538.1:0-21704 GCA_037951405.1 Platydemus manokwari | reverse complement strand
TATGATAATAATTTTCATAAATTCTTAATCAACATCATTTATTTATCAATAAATTATAATTAATTGATTTAATTATTATTTTATTATAATTATTATTAAACATAAACATAACTTAAAGTATTTATAAAATACAGAATCAAAATACATGGTGAACCAGAAGTTAGGGGGCTATACCAAAAATTTGGCTTAAATATCTGTTCCGTTTATTTAAGTTATTTTACCTATGCGCAACAAAGTAATGGATTAAAAGCGATACTTTTATTTAAAAATACTCAAATTGACCACAATTTACTTCGATACACTTCAAAACTCTGTTCTTCATCGATGAATACACTTTGTAACAAAGCTCCAGAGTAATTAAATGAAAAGCGTTGCTTATTCTTTCTTTCAATTCTTCCGATGAACCTGGTTAGTCTTTTATAACTTCCAGTGGAAGAAGTCTGTCGGAGTAAGGTTGTGGGATCCTCGGGGTCACTCGAGTCCTCCCCGTCTGTCTATCCAATGACTACCATGAATGAATAATTTATGGGTCACTGCCTCCTAACTTCTGATATACCCTGTTTATTAAGTGTCCTTAGCAATTGCGATTATTAACATTGGCTAGTGTTTTACCAATATTTTATAACCAATATCCGACAGCATCATTATTATATCAGCAAAACAATTTTATTATTACCTCATAAAATTAGGCAATTCTTTTATTGGGTTTTTTTGTTATTATAATGGTAATAATATTTTATTATTATTTCACGTTTATTATTGGTTTGCTATTGATTATTTTAATGATAATAATAATGTATTTGTTTCATATTTGTATCCCATTTAATTCAATGATGATATAAACAGTAAAATATAATTAAATCAACTTGTGCCAAACATCTGCCGACACTTTTACAGAATAAATAATCTTTCGGTATGATCTCATAACCGATCTGTTGGTCAATCTCTGTACGTAGATTAGAAAGTGTTGTTTCAACATTGACTCTGAAAAAAATAAAATTGGATCTCTTTTCATAAATAATATTAATTATAATAATATCGTTAATCAATAATTATTAAGGTTTTAAATACTTAATTTATTGTAAAAATCAATTTATATATATATATAATGACGATTATATAGAGTGGTCCACACCGATAGTCCCCGAGTAAAATCTGCAGAAATTTATTGAATTTTTGAAAATCCCATTCGTTGCCTGACAATAAAATCTTATATAAACATTCAAATTCATTAATGTGCGTCAACCATGCAATGACGTCAAACGACGAAAGTGTACGTATATATTAAAGATTTTTTATAAAAGTAAGAAATTGTTGTGGCTTTTTGAAGATTTTCAAAGCATTTCAGTCAATCATAGAGAACATTGCTTATTATTAACAAGACAAATTGAATAAGTTTGTACTCGACAATTTTACTTTCATTCATAACTTAATGATAACATTTGAATGAAATCTGATGCCAATTTGCAAAAACTGGTAAGCTCATCATTGACCTCTACTTAAATCTAGTCTCTAATTATTTGGAGTTTTATAACTATTTTGACATAATTTTAATCGGTTCATATCCACCATCAATTTTCAAGAGGTCAAGATTTAATTTGCTTTAAATCTGTGTTCAAATTATTTGAAATTCTGATGATGGTTGTTCTGAAAACAACCGTGTTAAACAAAGCAAGTTTTTTTCATTTAATATAATGTATCTGGTCGCTCAATATTCGACAATCAAGTTCTAAACCATCGGTTATTGATCAACATCTAGTGAAAGAGTCTAGCATTTAGTTGTTCAATTCTCGATGGTCTCGAAATTAATGATACCCAGTATTTGTAAGTCTAAATGTTGGTTAAAATTCATTTCAACGGCAGGACAACGAATACAAATGAAATTCATTTTATATTTTTAATTAATAGAATTGGATAAATTTATTTAATTAACTAATTAAGTAATTAATTAAAAATTATCTTGAAATTATTACTGACAGTGAATGTAAATTTAAATCATAAGGACATTAATTATTATTATTTTTTTATTGAATTAGTCTTGACTTTCACTTAAAATTTAAAATATAATCCAAAAATTTTTCGGTTGAAATCAAGTAAAGAAATCTTTGGCCTAATTTTAAAGCAATGAATTTTATTATTCGAACTTTATTTATAATGATATTTTTATCATATTTTGATTTGGAATTCAATTTTAGATGAAAAGGAATAAAAACAGCGAAATTCTATCAGAAAACCAATCACAATTTAATGTTTCAAATATAAAGTAATAATTTAATTTTTATATTTATTTTAAAATGTTTTCCTTTATGGTTGTCACATCTCGATTTTGAAATAAAAAGAAGACATCAAGAAATTACGAAATTTATATACCAATATTTTTTTAATATTTTGTTTGATTTTTGATTATTTTTATTAAAAGCTGATTTATTTGTTGATATTTCACATTTTATGATGTTGAATTGTAAACCAAGTTCCTATCCTAATCATAACTCTTATATGATTTTTTGAGTTTTTAAATTTAAATTTATTTTTAATAATAAATCGAGATAGCTTACTACTGACATGTTTAATAATCTAATATCATTGGTTATTGTTATAAAATAATTGGAAAAAATTTAGACTATCTCTCAATTTGCCTTTAATGTTAAAAACAAGTGGTACTCGCTAATTTTCAATAAATTGCAATTCGACCTACTTTACTCATTTTTAAATAATCAAATTTTAGGATATTTTGTAGCCCTACTGTATTTAATATTTGATTTCAAACAACTAAAATTCTTCTTAAATGTTTTAATCAAAAACTCAAAGTGTTTTTAAAGAATATAATTAAATAAACTATATAGATTTTTGTAATACATTCAACAAATTTAAAAATTCATTTTAGGACCTCATTTTTTATTGTTAGCCGACTATTCAATTGACTAAATTTAATTTTTATTTAAATAGGTTTCATTTATTTTAAAAAAATTTAAATCAATTTAAAAATAGTTTGCTAATGAGAGAGATTTAAATATTATTAAAGACAATTTTCCCTTACATTGACTGTCATTAATAATTTTAAAGTAACATTTTTTTTAATTTTGGGTTATTATATTTATTTCAAATACAACATTTTCTACTTATACTTGTTCCACAGTTAAATTGAATTTGGCCTACTACGACTTCGATTTATTGGTTAGATTCTGAATAATTAAATGCTTATGGAGTAATTCGATGGATACACAAGATCTAAAATTCCTATTTTGATTTCGAAATATGTTCTACAATTTATTTTTATAACATGAAGGAGTGATCTTTGCGGCTTCGCCATTCCTAAATGGCCAGCTTAATACCAAACAAGTACTGTTTAACCTATATCATTCAATAGTAATCGTATGAAAACATTTTCTTCTTACTTTTCGAGGTAGGATTAATGACGGAATTGACTTATTTCTTTCATTAACGATCGAATCGATAGATATTTATATCAATTTTTTTTAATTCTCGTAAATCTCATTAAAAATCTCATTAATCAATCAATCTCCTCTATAGTTACAAATTAATAGTTAATAAAATTATTACCACAAAGCTAATCATTGGAACATTCCATAAACTAAACAGCTAATGGTTAACTAGAATTTAAAACATGTTTTCGTAATAATAACATAATCACCTTGAATTATCTCTGTTTTACGGAATATAATACTAAACAGTAACAATCTAAACTTTTCGCTTAAATAAGCACAGAGACGTCAACTAGTATTGGACAACATTGAATAACAATAGGTAGTCAGGTATGAAATTTATTTTTCCACTAAAAACCAAATCATACAGAAAAGAAATTTTATCTAAAATTTCCAGGACTGTTTCTGGAGTTTTTATCTCTGCAGGATCAATATTTGGACTTTTGTTCATTTATTATTCGATATTTTTTATATATTTTGTGATAAAATTTTTTTGATAGTGAACACCATTTTATTAAATTGTTTCATTGCAATATAAATGTTCGTGGTGGCATTCATATCAAACATTATTTGCTTTCAGCTCTAGATTTATTGTCAACGTGTTTTGTTACCATAATCATAATGCAGAACATTGATTTGGCTTTTATTGACTCCTTTAATGAAGCCAATCATGGTTATATGTCACGCTTGGAAAGTTGGTGTCAACAATTAAGATGTTTTCTTATAAAACTATGCAATGGCAGTTAATTCAAATGAAGAATAATTACTTCTCAACATTTCAAAGCTGTCCTTCACAATTCGATATTATTCTTTTTATTCATTTTTTTATTTTTTTTATTTTTGCCTTTCTGTTTTTTCTTTATCAATCTCACTCTTTATCTGTTTTTTACATTTTTTTTCTTTGTTTCATTCATTTATTTATTTCATTCGCTTAGTCTTGTCACATGTGTAGATTTATTGAAGAATTACAACAAAATATTTTATTATAATAAATAATGAGGAAAAAATTATAAAAATTATATTACTAGTTGAAACTTATTTTTCAAACCAATTTTAATTTATTAAAATTGAAATTTTCCTCAGAAATTTTTACCCAAAAATATCAGAAAGTTGAAATGATATAAAATTAAATAATTTATAATTCATATTGAAAAAATTAATCTAATATTGTTTAACCTGATAAATCCAGCTGAAATTGTTTCAAGGATAATGTGGTTCAAAGCATAGTTTTGCTGTTCTTCCCACAATTCAGTTGGAACAACAAAAATGTGTAAATCAGACATCTGATTTGTTTAATGTCGTTATTAATCGAATTGGAAACAAGCAATCTTACATTTGTTGATGACTGTGGTCGTTGATGCTGAGCTGGTGGTGAATCGATCTTATTCATATTTTTGTTAAAAGCAATCAGGTACAGAATATTTATGCTGAAAACCGTATTTAAATATTTCAAATTATTGTGAAACTAAAAATGATACATTTAAACAATTCATAACTAGTAATGAGTTATATAAATATTAAGTTTAAATTTATTTTTCACTTCACCAAAATTTTAACTTTTAACATAGAAAAATTTAGAAATAGAATTTTTAATGAAATTATAATTAATATTATAATCAGAATAATTAAATTTAATTTAATGAAATCTTAATATGTTAATATGAATTTCGTGCTCATAGATAGAACTGCCGGGTATGAATGTATTCTTTGTGAGTATTTTAAAAAAATTTCTCTAAAAAAGATACAGGATAACTCAAATCGTACTAATTATTTAATAAGGCTGTTGAATTTCTTAATTTACTTTGGTATTTTTGAATGATACTATCGCTTTTGTGATTCCATCATGTATCTAGTCGTATTCAACAACTTTCTCATCCTTCTACGAACTACCGCCGTACTTCAAGGTTCTTTATTAATCTTTTACTTGCAATTTTCAGTTTTTTATTCTTTATCTATGAATATTTATTTTGCTTAATTTTCTATTTCTTATAATTTTTAAAAAATCCGTTGGTAATTTGATCTTATTTCAGATTGAGATTTCTCCAACTTTTACTCTATTTCTTTTTGGAATGTTCCTTTTATATATCAGCTTCTTCATGCTACCTGTGTCGATTGAGCTGTTCTTTTCGACAGTATCGATGCTCTCCCAAAAAGATTAATGGTAAAAGAATTGACTTTCTGTGGAGAACATACAAGAATCTATGATTTGCTTTGGTGTTTTCGGAGGCTCTTAAAATTTATTTCGATGTTTTGATTTACATAATGACAGTTAGAAGTTAATTTAAAGCAGACCAAAATCTGAGAATTTGATAAGGTTTTCTACCCCTAAAGTTATCTCAATGAAATCAAATTGTGTAGACAGATAATTAATAAATATTGTTCCGAAAATAATCCTAAGGTAAAAAATTATTTTGCGATAATAAGAATAGCTTATAAAATTCAGTGAAAAATAATTAAAATCTGATAGATGAAACAACATAATAATTTATGTTTGTATTCTTTCTAAGAATTAATATTATTTAATTAAGGAATAAATGTTACAATTTGTAATTACTACAAAACTCACTGCTACTCAATAAACATAAACGCAACAATTTCCATTTTCATTGGTTTTACTGACATTATGTATATGTCGAATGTTTATATGTGCCTATTTTCCTGTGTTACATATTAATTTGATGTTTCATTGTTCCAATCCTATTTTTGAATTAAAGATGATCTATTATCAGGATTGGTCAATCCCTATGTGTATATTGGTGTGTAATTATGCCTTTTTTTGAATTGGAATTTTCAATTTGTTTTCTCTCACTGACTGATTGCTATGCCGATATGGTTGTATAGACACTTACACGTGTAAAATGTCAAAACAAGGGTTCCAAGATGCCAAACAACGTATTTTAAAATGAATTTCAAATTAGCAAATCTAATTTTAGTAAAAAAGGTTTCGAATTCAAATATTTTATGAATCTTTTAATTGTCATTTTGGAGGAGTGCTTGTCATGAAATCAGCTAATTTGCTTTAGGAATTGGGTTGAGTTAGTTTAAATTAAAAGGTTAAAACTCTTTAGTAATCTATCGATTCCTGATTTTAACCTCAGTTCTCTAATAGGTAATACCAGGAACCCAGTTTTTTATGTAAATCGATCCATGTCAAACGCAATTGGATCTTTCAATTCAGTAAAAAATATCTTGACTTGAAAATATCTTTGCTTGAAACTGTGGTAAGTAGACTTCATATTTATCACTTGCGGGCATAATTTTATACTCTAAATAAATAATCAAATCTGAAATTTTGAAGCCGAGAATTGCCAGAAAAATTCCATATTAAATCTCCAAACATTTGAAGGAAATATGATAAATATTTCATTTTAAACTAAGTAAAATACAATATAAAAAATGAAAATTCGACGCACGAAATAATCAATTTATTAAACTTTTCTTTATCCTCGAATTTACCAAATCTCAAAAACATAATGAATAAATCTAAACTGTTTGATGGATTGTATCTATTAACTATGGAAAACAAATTCGAACCACGATTCTCACCAGTGTCAGATAATGGGATTATTTCTTCACAGCTTAGAACGGTATTAACCTTTCTTCCCCAAAAATCTAAATGGGCAATTTTAAGATATTGCTCATTTTCACACACAGAAATCTGATTAAAAATATCTAAGGAAAAATTACATAGTAGAATTCAATTACATTTCCAATTATTTTCGTTACAATTGCACTGTAGATACTGAGAACTGTTAAACAACCAGTACAAATTGCTAAGGTTGAAAAGAAGTTCGAATGGTCCATTACTAATGGGGCCCCAAGTACTGCAGCAAGCACAATTCTTACTTTTAAGCGCGACATGATTTGAATAAACATCTGTGGAGGAAACCAATATATTGTTGACCATTTCAAATTGTGAAAGTTTTCTAAAATGAGAGAATTTGGAGAAAAATAAATTTTTGATTTATCTTGAATTAGTAATTTTGATACAGTTTCCTGATAAGCATTAGATGGTGGCTAAAATTTTAAATTAGTAAGATTTAAAATTCTTTACAAATTTAACTAACTAATGAAGAGTAAAATATTTGAGTACATTTAGGAGTCTGAAAAATACATGAAATACGAATATATTTAAAAGCTTGCGAAAGCATCTTCTCTTTTAAACAAAGATTTTAACAAAAGTATTTTGAAATCTACTTTCAAAGAATTATTAATATTACTGATATTTCAAAAAAGACTTCCTGGTTTAAGTTCTCACAAAGATAAATAATTCTTGAAAGAATTTACAAGAATTCGATTTTTGAACGGTTACAGGTTTTTAATCGAAAATAGGCTAGGAATATGATTAAAATATTAATGAATACCAGTGATGTAATAATAATATTACATAAAATATAATTTTTACAGGCACTTTCAAGTATTTATTTTCGATGGCGTTGTCTAGCATTTCAGTGCATGTTTTTCATTACTTCGTAATTTTATCTTTTGAATTGTCTGCAATATTAATATTAACCTAATGTTAATCCAATAAGGAAATCAAACTACTTTGAATTATTCGTATAAAGTTTTGTGAGATATTTGTTAAGTTCAGAACTGCTCTAACTTAACGATTCGACTCCAAACACTTAATCTGACTCCTAATTTAAACTAGATAAAAACAAATGCGTCTTTCTTATTAAGATATATTTTAGTTGCACTATACATAAAATTTCAATATTACACGGACACAAGTCCTGGATAATGTCAAGTTTCAGATCAGAATCCACTTTTTTTCTGTGTACATCCTGTTGTTCAGACTTATTACCGTATAAACATACTTTTTATTTGTTCCGAGTATTGGTAATAGTTGAAAATTATTATTTTCAAATTTGAATTAATTTTAAAGTTCCACCATTTAATTAATTTTAACCTTAACAATTATTACTTGATTTTGTTTTAAATGTCATTTATTTTGGTCATTTTATTTTATTTGTAGCATTTATTATTAATTTCTGCCCATTATTATTTATTATCTTGTTATATTTTCCATTTACGTTTATTTTGCTTATTTTTTAGGTCAATCTATTTAAAATATTTATGAATTTCCTACTTATAATATTTTTACTTCATAAATCGATAGATAGACCTGATGATGAACAATCATAATAACAGCAGTTAAATTTCTCTGTGCAGCTGAAATTGATAATAAATTAATAAATTTTGTCAATTATCGATCCCTAAATAAGTTAAAATGTTGTCTAATAAATGCTAATATAAAATCACAATAATAATTTTTTTTATTAAATATACGCTGCATTACAAATGGGAAAGATTAATGAATGCCTAATATAGTTACACTTATGCAGCCGACAGTCCACGAAGGAGTCCGTATTATCAATGGTTGGAACTAATAGTACTTAATTTGTTAAAAAACTAGGTCAAGAAAGAAATTGATTTTAAATAGATTACTAAGATTCCGTAAAATTTTGGCATAAGAATTAAATTCTTATTGTTACCCTGGTACGTGTTATCTGGTTAATAACGATAAACATAAACTTGCTCTTTGTATTGGTGTTGATAGTGCAGTTGGCATTGGCTGAGTGTGAGTTGATATAAATTGGTCTGACAAATTTAATAGATTAAAAAGTGGATACAAAACTTAATATTTGGATTTGTTTGATTAGGATTGAATTTGAATTATTTAGAGATTGTAAATCAACTCTGTTTAATTAAAATGTTAAGAGGGATTGAATAATATGGTAATAAAAACTGAAAAATTAAAAAAAAAATGTACGCTGCAAATACAATGAATAATAATAAATATGAAAATATCAGAAAAAATTCTGTTAGATAATGAGTAATGAAAATAATAATTTTCCAATTCTAAATGTCGATTTTGGTTACAAAATAAAACAAATAGGCGAAACAAAATATCTCTTGAAATGAGTATAAATACCCATGTCGTTCTAAAAGAAAATTAAAATTAACTTCGAACTCAGTGATTGTGAATTTTTAGTGCATCTATAGAAATGGCATAATTTAGTTATTGTAATTGTAAACAATTTGTTTAAATTATATAACTAATTTTTTGTGAAAATAAATGAATACATTTTGCAGAAAAAACTATCGAATAAAAGAATTTAAATTACATTAATATGATTATATCGTTGTACTTTAAATCATATATTTTTGATAAAGATGAAAACGACCACTGATTACCGAGTACTATATTTGTTCTTTGTTTAAATATGTGAGTTAAATAAATAGCGTGAATACATTGAATAGTGTTTAATGTATGGTTGGATAATTTGTTAATTAAAGTCTTTTATGAAAGATTGTATAGTATTTGGTAATTGATCAATAGCCACTTAACAAATTGATAAAACTAAGATTTTAATTTCAATTGTGTTGGGGTTCCGACAAAATGCCAATGAACATTTATTGCATGCTTATGATATTGGTGTATAAGAGTAGTACTTTTTATTATTTTTGTAAAAATAATTCCGATGTGCAAATCTAATCTTATTTTTTTATCTTGTCGTTTATTTCCTGAAACAGAATAGTTAATGAATTTTAAACCCTTAACAAAGTAATTCGGAGTTTTTAGTCGTTAAACAATGGTATTAATAATAACAATATTTAGTTAGAATTGAAATAGGAAATAATTAAAAAATCTTTATCATAAATTAAAATATTATTTTGGTTAATGATAATAATTGTAGTTAATTCTTTTATCATATTTTAATATGATAATAATTTAGGATAAAAAACTCAGATTAATTTCTGGTTAAAATTTAGAATAAATTGATAAAATTTAGAATAAATTATTTTCATTTTCTGCTTAACGACTAAAAAATCTAACTTTTAAAACCCCTAATTTTCCGAAAATTACCCGTATATTTAAATAATACCCAACAATAAAAACCCGCATGGCAACTAAGGCAGAGAGATAATTCTTTTGAATTGTGAGAATTCGTCACAATAAAGAATAAAAGCCACCCGCATATTTTATTCTGCCCGAATAAAATCCTATTGTTCACCAAAACATATATAAGGCAGTAAAACATCATACGCCTTTGCCCTTTAATATTCCTGAAACCACTAGAATAGTGTCTTAAGAAGACTCGAAGTTAATTATCGCCATCAAAGCCGTCAATCTCTCTGCAGCCGTTTTTCCAGCATATGCCCTATAATATTATAGGAAGAGTATTTAATAATACTATCTATTCGAAGACGAGATCACGTAAGAATAGTTACTGTGAAATCAATATAACCTTATTTATCTAGCATATTCTTCCTATTTATCGAGCCGAGCTCGGAAAAACCTCTGAATAAACGGACACTGACCCAATAGCACGAAGGGTAACTGTAACATCTGCTTCCATTGAATTTGCACATCGAATTAGTCCAGCGTTTGAGTGTATATAAGTAGCATTAAAACCCATTTTGTATTGTATTCATTGTAATAATTGCATAGTAAAAGTAGTAATTTATAGCCCATAATTGTATAAAAGTAGTACTTGTCGTATAATTGTAATCACAATAAAAATTCATAACCAAAAACTAGTTGACTTGTTGAATTGTTATTAGATATAAGGTATCATAAATTTATATAGTGAATATCAGTATCATTCATCACTTATTTGGGAATAATTTTATTGAGAGAATAAAATAGAGACTGATAAAATGAGTGAGGACTGAGTGAGAAAAAGTAGTATTAAGATCAGAAAGATAAAGTTAAAATACAAAAATCTATTTCTACGCCGATCCACTTATCGTCATATAAGAAGTGATCGTCGAGGCAAACAAATAATAAAAATCATAAAGTTTCACTGCTACTTGAAGGTCAAGAACGGACTCAGAGCACTGATTAGACGTAGAATCGATCAATTAAAACAAACAAATAATAAAGTAATGAAAGAGAGTGACCCCAAAATGCAACAAACAGAGGATCGTGGAATCCGGCCTTGTGGGAACTACAACAATATACTTATCTTTTCCCTTTCTAAATATTGTACTTTTATGTCTCGTAGCACTTTGTTTATATAGTATAACTGTTCTTGCCCTAATTGAATCTGTATAAGTAACAAATCCATTAATATTCGATCTCTGCAGCTTTGTTCTACTTTTCTAGAAAACCAAGCCTCTCATTGGAAGAGATAAAGATTTTCTGATTTTCATTTTTAAGTTGTTTGTCTCGAAATATCTGGATGATTCATAGGAGCAAAGCCCAAATAGGAAAGACTGAATCCTGACAAAAGGTTGTTGTTATATGTTTGAAACTTTTTATTTTATTTATTATCTTATTAGTTATTTTCATCTTTTAATGGGGACTCCACAGAATATTAAAATATAAATATAAGATTGAAAATGATCTAACAACAAAATTTACAAAAGAGATTTTTATTATTCAAGAAATTTGTGAACCACAGACCACAAGCTGTATATAAATTGATTTACAGGACGAGGAGATTTTAGGAAGATTTTATAATAATGGGTTTATTAAAAAAAAATTTGAGTTGTAATTAAAACAAAAATCATTTTAATGAATTCAAAACAAAAAGTAAGAAAGAGAATTAGTGAAGCGATTACTATTTTCAGGAAACAAATATACCAAATGGCTTAATATCATCAACCTATAAATCTGTGTATTTCAGATCGAATTCCGGTTAAAAAACTTAACACAAATTTATTAATGATCAATTGAAAGAAAGTTTTCACTAAAAAATGTCAAAAAATAATTTGTGAAGCGATGGTGATAAAAATAGAAATCATTTTGAGACTTATAAATGAAAATGTGTGATTATTGATTATATCTTAGCCTCGTGTGATTATGTATTAACCTCACTAACCTCATATGAGATTCTATAAATAACGATAATTCAAGCATCGAAATAATTATATTTCATCCCTGAAATAACCTCGCACCCGCTTAATTAAATAAATTTATGTGAAATTGTCAAGATTGATGTGACGAAATAATTGATGAAAGATTGTGTTGCTTGTAAATATTTCTTTATCCATTAATACTGAAACATATATGATTTGAGTGATAAATATTGATTTGAACTTATAAGAATGAATGGAAATGTTGAAGATACCAGATACCATGGAAATGATTATCTCAACTAGTTGAAGGTGTTATAGTTAATCTTTCCCGAAAATAAGTGATTCGATTTATTTAATCGCACCAAGTATGTGCTGAATTTAGAATTAAATGAGACGTAAATGTCTATCATAATTGTTAGGCCAGATTTTCACATCAAATCTTCAATTCAATGAAAATATGACCCACTTCATTCAACAGTTATACGATGCTATTTAATGATACTAATGGCAACAAAATTATATTGGAGCACAAGCCTTACTGTAATACGATGCGATTCTGTGACAATTCAGTGACAATTCAGTGATAAAATTGGGGAAATAAATTGTTTACACGTCGTGTTTTCCACAACTTATTGTTCAGATTTATGCAGACCTGCAATCCTTTTCCTAAAATGCATTGGTAGCTTTTGAAGACATGTTTTGCATATCGGTTTTCGATCAACTTTGTAAATCTTGGACCTAAACAACTTAATCGACTGTAAAAATAATTTCCCAAAACCTATTTGTCATTCACCTGTCATCGAGTAATGTATCACAAGCAAAACATCGAAAGTGTTCTACACAATACGACTTCTTCAGAAACTCCACCGATTCTTTACCGACATCTTTGTGACAATACTCACAAAACTGTGCCATTTTCATTTGATAATGTAATTCACAATACACCTCTTTCTTGTCCACGAAATATCGAGTGCCCAAAAATGGCTTGTTGCAAAAGCTACACACAAAATGTTCCACATGATATGCCTTGCCCAAAGCATAAACAATTCTTTCTTCCACTGGACGTCTGAGATTATTTATAAAAAACGAAATTTCTCCTTCCAATATCAACTCACTTGCAAACGGCACATATTGGAATTCCCATTTTGTCAAAGCATCGCAAACAAAAGAAATCGCCTTCTTTAACTTTGAAATTTTTATCCAACTCGTGTTGACAGGTTTTGCATTTGAAATGATATGGATGATAGAATTCACCATCGTATTTCAAATAATTACCTGATTCGATAATCGATCGACACTTGTGACAGGTGTGAAACCCCGGCAAGCGGCTTTTAATTTTATCGTAGCAGTTTTGACAATGTGGACTGAAATTGGAACAATTGTTTGGTAAATTGATATTTGATAACTGACCAATAGATTACCTGTTTTCGTATTTCTTGAAGGTGGAGCTATTAGAGAGGGGTTCACTGCATACAAAACAAACGAAACAAGATGCATGCCAGCTGTGATCAATAGCCTTGATAACCCTTCCTTCGAGGATGAATCTATCTAAAACAAATGATAGCACGTTTCTTCATTGAATTTGTGTTATCAAAAATCGATAAATCGTAGTGATTTTTGTGAAGAATAAAGAATCTATCAATGCTCCATCATTGCAGATATTTCATGAATCAAGTGTGGGAAAATATTTCAAAAATAAGAAAATCATTAAATCGATATCTTTGCAATTTAAAATGCCAATAGTAGTTCAGTCTACGATATCTGAGAGAGACCAGAAAAAACAGAACAAATTGGAGAAAATATCCTATTATGAAAATCTCAAGAAAAATATGCAGAATAAAATGGTATCCACAACACTTACTGCAGCTATGGCAACTTGGTGCAAAGAGAATTTTATAATCATGGAGACAATACATGCGGTCTTCATTCTAAATAAATACCAATATCCAAATTTAAATAAACAATATAATCTCCACAATCCATTACTTGGAACACCAAATCCACTTCAAGCTCTTCCAAACATTGAGCACATCTGATAATATATTAATTTGTATTGGACCAATCATATTTATCTATATTCCTTAACTTACACGAAGCATCTCTTATGGTATTGAGTGGCATTAAAGATGATTTTGTTTTCACCATCCTTGAATGGATCATTACAGTGAGAACATAACTCGGTTTTGTATCTAAACGGAAGGTGGATAACAATTTATACTTTGGGTGAATATGGTCAGCAACTGATTCTTCATGTCAGTTCTCATTGAAAATGATCACGAATTATACAAAAATGTATTGATAAAATAGAAAATCTTACTCTTGATTTCTTGTCAGGACGTTATCCGCTCGAATATCGGATAAATTTGGCAGAATTGATGATGCCATTAATGAAGAAAATCAATAAATAAAAATATTGGTAGAACTATCAAAATGCGGTCAATAATTTTGTTGATAAAAATAACAATGCCAGTGTGTGTGCTAATCATAATTACAGCAAGTGTGTTCGAGTGTGTGAGTGTGTACCGAGAAGTTTGCTTTATCGGTTGGCATGTTTCGATGCTAAAGGTTGACTCAATCAGGCAGATTATCAACTGCATAATGTTGTTGCCAAAACGTGTTGATTGCTCAAGCTATCGAACACGATTTGCAATCGTCAAATTGTGAAAAAAATGTTTTGAATTGACTTGTTTTGATTATAGAAATGATTTATCAATAGTAGAATATTGATTTTAATGTTTGTGTTATCAGAAAACCAATGGCAAAGCCATAATAATAATAATAATAATAATAATAATAATTGATTCATTCTGTGAGTAAAGAGGGTGATTTATGATCCCTCGATATTGAATATATGATAACACGGGCTATTTAAGCAGGCTATTTATTAAACAATAGAGTAATTTTATCAGCCAATAATATCGATTATTCTTCACTCCAGTATTAATTGTTTATTTTCTCAGATAACTTGAAATGGATTTTTTATTCAATTTATTTATCAGGTACTCATGTCATTACCAACATAATCGATAACGATTATAACATCTATCCATCATCTAATCAATGATAATGCTAAGGGAACATCAAAAAATATTGAATAAAGCAAGAAATAATAGATGCAAATATAATTTCATAGACTATCGATTAAAGGAAAAATAAATGATAAAATGCTGGGAAAATGTGATATTTTTGGAGGATATAAATCGATAATTACAAATGGTGAGAAATGTATTTTTTAAATATTCGTACACCAAATTCAGTAACCAATCTCGCCATGAATCAGTGATTCCAACGGATAAGATGGCAAGTTTAATCCAGGATATTACAGAGGACACAAATATCAACATGATGTATTATTAGCATTTTATTATTATTATTATTATTATTATTATTATTATTATTTCCGTATGTAAGGCTGTAATTCCGACATGTACATGTTGTATCTATGATGACGGCACCAAATATATTATAGCACCAATAAGGTAAGGCAAATATACATGTTGGCATATTCAGCCAATAAAATTAATACATGCTAAAAGAATTTGAAGAGAAAATAAAATGGAAAACCTGAAATAACGGCAGAAAATCAATAATTATTGAAAGTTCGAAAACCAGAATCCAAAAGTAAAATCTTGGCTTGCGAAATACTCTTAAAAATTGCTTAATACACGTGAAGTTGACAGGACTTCATTTGAGAACATGAATTTGATGTAGGAGCAATAGAGGTGTGTTTGTTGAATGGCACCTTGTAATGATAACTGTGATAAACATAACTAGACACGCACACAACATTTTGTAAAATGTGAGCATAAAAGTAAAACCAAATCAGTTGATGTTGCGATTTCTACAAATTGGCAGAGGAAAGAATCGATTTTTTAATATTTTCACGAGTTCATGGAGCATAGGATATCTAATGTTATTATTATTATTATGTACATAAAATATAATTTTAGGCGCATTCACAGTTGCTCTCTTAAATGGAGCATAACAACCGGTTGAGTGTTCAGGAGATTCATACTTAACATATTTATATTTCTTTCATTCCCGCTTAAAATGTGGATAAAATGTGTAAGAATCGCGTTAAATGATAATGATTGAAATAACTTATATCCATTTTCATTCTTAATAATTCCAAAACTACCTTAGTACACGAATAAACTATCCCTTAACAATCAAAGAACAGTGATTCATGTTTTAGTTTTTAATTTATCGTTTTTATATTATTTATGGTTTATGGTTAACAGTTCTAATCTTATAAATCAATGCATTATCTTCAATTCAAAATTCTTTATTGATATCTGACGTCAGCACAAACATTGAAATTGAAATATTTAAACAAAATCAGATTTAATGATGAAGATAAATAAATGAAAATTATATTTTTATACAACATTTGCCCCGAAAAATTTTAAATTATTAAATTTAAATTTGAAAAAGTTTTTATAAATATTAATTAAATAAAGCTTTTCAATTTCATGGGTGATAATTTTCGGTAAATTATAAAACAAAATTATAAAACTATTTCTTTCTATTTTTCTAAAATAATAAAAAAAACATTTGAATATATTTTCTATAAATTTTCGAAAAAATCTATCACTCAAATTAACTACTTGATTATTGTAAGTAATAACCAATAAAAGTTTAATAGTTTCAACAAAACAATATGAAATGTTTGATAATTCGTATGAATAATCGAATTGTTTGAAATATCAGGTTTGCTAATTAATATCTGATAACGTGTTATGCATCCAATAAACGATTTTCTGCTTGTTACGTAACGATCACACACCACCAACAATTATTTTATTAGTTCCGCCATTTAAATAATTTTCATTCATTTCAATTTTGTTTTAATTTTAATCAATTAATTCACGATTTATTGAAGATTTTGTCGTGCTAAATGATTGGCAAAACATTGCTGGACTTGATCAAGAAGTATAAGATCACAGATTATAATGGTCTCGAAGATACAGGAGATAAGATCAGTTTTCAAATCTCCGTCATTATTTTTATGATCTGTGGCGCTATAGTAACATCCAAGACCTATATATTTAAACCTTTATCTTGTTACACTGCTATTTTACCTACTGGCGCCAATTTCGATGGTTATTTACGTAATTACTGTTGGGTAGCTGGTACTGTGCCTGTACTACCCGGTGAACCATTCCCCGAAATTAATGAGAGTGCACATCTCGACGACGGTATCAAAAGAATAAGTTAATTTTAATTACTTTTAATTTTGCCAAATTAATTGTTTATTGTTTCAGATTATTATCAATGGGTTCCTTTCGTACTTGCTCTACAATGCATCCTGTTTTACTTGCCTAGACTATTTTGGCAAGTCATGTCATACAATAAAATGGGAATCAATTTAGAGCTTATTTTCTCTGATGCCATCCAAAGTGCAAACGATAACGTCGAAACACGAAAGAAAAAGGCCAATGCAATTGCAAAAAACCTCGGAAGAGTTTTTTATTTTCATCGTGACCATAGAGACAACACTTGGGCAAAATTCAGACGAAGAATCTTCGGATTCGGATCTTTCTTTATGATGAGTCGACGTTTGGGAAATTGGATGACTTATTGGTATTTCGTCATAAAATTTATGTTTCTAGCCAATGCTATTGGTCAAATCATTTTGATACAAAGATTTCTCGGTTTCGAAGGGAATAATATTTTCAAAACAAGTCGCATGTTCTTGGATAGTATCTTCAGCGGTATTCAATGGTCTACATCTCGACTTTTCCCAAGAGTAACACATTGTTCCATCGACAATATCAGATTGTTGGGTGTCGAGAACAACTATGTAACTCAATGCGTTTTGCCTCAGAATATGTTGAATGAAAAAGTCTATATGTTTCTTTGGTTCTGGTTGCACATTGTCGTTGTATTAACCGTTTTGTGTATAATAAAATGGATGAAGAAAATGGTATTGCTTGGATCGAGAGCTGAATTTGTCAAGACATTTTTAAAGAATCAAGAAGTATATGAAAAAGGTAAAAGAGAACAATTGGATCATTTTATTCAAGATTTTTTGAGACATGATGGAACATTTATTCTCATGATGATGTCCGTTAATTGCGGTGATCTCGTAACCACTGGTGTGGTGTCAGAATTATGGGATATCTATCAGACCGAATACGCTTCTAGTGACACCAGTTCCGATAAAGATGGCAATTTACTCCATTTATATCCAAATATTAGTAGTGATTTTTCAGATACTTGTATGAAGAACACTGAATTTATGTGATTTTATTAATAAACCTTCACGTTGTTTGTCGTGTTTAACATTTATATTCTTTAACTTCACTTAGCGGCATGAAGCAGAAATTAACGCATTTGCAATTCTTTGGATTGCAGCACCATTGGCAATTATAGAAGTTGTGGATATTGACCGGTTTAGCATCCGTCTCATAACCTGTGTTATATTTGATTTCATCGTTAAAACACAGCTGAAACGCTTACATTTTGTTCGAAAACATGCTTCCAGTTGAATAATGGTTGTGAGAATCATGAAGATAAGCTGTGTTTTCATTTTAATAACGATCAATCGACATTTGATCTTTAAATAGGAGTTTTGTAACGTTTTGTGTTTCGAAATCAGTCGAATAATAACGTTTCGGTTTATAAGAGATTTATAAGTGATAAATCAATGCGGTTAATTAAAGCTATTAATGGAGAAATCACTTAAACCAATAGTAATCGATATTTTAAAGTTGCAACCTCTATTATATTTAATTATCTGTCTTTGAAAACAAACGAAAGCGTATTGGCTAAATATTTAAAATTCTCAGTACACAAAGTTCGTATTCGAAATGTTTTACTGAATTGATTTTACTGTTGGATTAATAGTTATGTTTAAGTAACGCTATCTCAATAAATCGAATAATTTTTATTTTAAATAAATCAACTATCAAAACAAACTCACGACATGAATGTTGTGTCAATGACGTCACTATGAAATATTTGTCCGAATTATCTGATTATTAAATAATTTCATCATGGATAAATTTTTGACATAAAAGATCGACTGGAATTTCTTGTTCTGTTTTATCATAAAATTTTGATTTTATAATTTATTATGTCGTTTTTTGAGCAGCAATATAAAATTACATGGGAAGAAAGATTAGCTCCAAATATCTAAAGATTCAAATATTTCCTTTCAATAAGACCAACAAGTTTATTTTGTCAGACCATTTTAGGTTTCCTCAAATGTGAACTTCTTATGAATTCAGTTTATTTATTTCTTTATCCTTACTTTTCTTTGCTCGACTAAGCTATTAAATTAGTCTTCCATCTAACTCATCTCGATTATTATTTGAGATCATTAATGATATAACCGTTTTGATCTTGACTTTAATAATTTGTAAACAGTTGATGCCTTTATAGATATCAAAGGTTACTAATTTTCCCGTGGTTTTTTACTTGAAATTTTCACGATCAATATCAAAATTAATCGTTATCTTCCAGTAAAACTACATTTAAATAATGGGAAAAGATCCTGATAAGGTGACGGTGAGGAGGAGTAGAGAAACTAATATGAGGAAATATGTGGTGAATAATGAAAAGAGGATGAAAGCAAAATAGAAACAAAAGAACAAGAAACATTGATATGATGAAAAGTCTTTAAAAGAGAATCACAAGAGTTAGAGAAAGAAAAGCTTAAAAATGAGAAAACTGGACAACGAATAACTAATCAGAATCAATTAAAATCAACAAATGAAAATTCTACCTTTTTAATTTTAACATTCTTGATAATAAATGACTTTATTTGACATACATCTTTATAATATTGTTTGGAAATTATTGATAATGGTTGGTTACTGTTTTATTTTATCCTTAACATGATTTAGTAAATGCTGTAATATTTTTATCATAGCTTATTTGGTTTAGAAAAAAGGAAAAAAATTAATAAAAATTTGAAAAACTATGTTGTTACAGAATGAAATCAAGCTCAGCAATATCATCTTTATCATCATCCTTATATCAGAAGATCAAGCATCAATTGCCTCAATCAGCCTCCTCCTATCAAAGTCTACAATCCAGATGGAAGGTAGTCATGGATGAGTGACAAACTTTGACTATATTTTTACATTTAGTGATTGTTTTTTTGTGATTATATCTTATCTTTAGTGAATCTGACTCTTAATCTTGAATGATTTTGATTTATTTATGCGAAAATTGTATATAATATCAATAAAAATTATAAAAATACATAAATTATATGTTATACATCAAAACAATAATTATATTTTCAAAAAACCACAATAAATATATTTTTCAAATAATAGCTGTGGGCGCGTAATAAAAATATAAAAAATTATTCATCATGGATCAAAATATAAAATGTTTTCTTTGATAATAGTCGGAAATCCTTCGTAGATAAATACTGTCTCAAACTTGATACTGTTGTGACGTCTCTTCCGATTAATATAGCTTCTTCAATAGTAAAATTGCTTCGTTAATAAATAGTAAAATTGCTTCGAGTCGTATTATAGACTGCGAGTATGATAAAGTGCGTAAAATAAAGTGCAATCAAAATAAATTTGTTTGCTCTTATATACTGATTTTGTAGGTCGTATGCGTCATTCTAGTGTTTTTATTTTTTGTTCTCTTTTGTTTCTAAATTTAGAAACACTCTAGACGTCATGCCTAAATTTAGCAACAGCCTACTGTTTTTAGCTATTTTAGCTAAATTGATCTACATTATTTTTAGCAATGACGTAGTGGCTAAAAATAGATTTATGCAATTCTTTCTTGTTTGATCTTGGTTTGATCTAAACAAAATAATTTGTTGCGAATAAACAAAATCTTTGTTTTATTTATTTTTAAAATAAGTTTTTGTAAAATTTTTAATTTTATTTGTTTTTAATTTTTCTGTTGAAAGTAAAAATTTCTTAAATTTAAATTTTTTATATTTTTAAAATTCTTTTTATTCTTATAGATATTTATCTGTATTTTATGTTTTAGTGTTTCAGTTAGGGTCGGATTCAATAGATACGGTTTGACCGCTTTCTTATATACCTTTGTGAGGAGTCTACTGGGAATGTTAAGCCTGGTAACTGATGATCACATCTTGAATGATTAGTATTTATGCACAAACTTTTATATAAACCTAATGTCGAAATATTGGAATTTGTTTTAAACAATGTGAAGGTTGTCTGGTGGTTTTTTTGATGATAATTTTAATAATAATGATGATGCCGATGAGGAAATTCCCCGTGAATCCGACCGTGAAAATATAAAATTGATGGATTCTCCATGGGTACAACTAGAGTAATAGATAAATTAATTATAACTGGAATAGACTCTTGAAGGGTGTGAGATATTTTAAATGAATTAAATTTTGAATTCAAATTTAATTTAAATTTAATTTAAATTTAATTCTAATTTTATATAAAATTAAATGTATTTGTTTAAATATTTGTATTAAAAAAATTTTTGTTGTCTGCATAA
>JBBMOY011322537.1:0-30885 GCA_037951405.1 Platydemus manokwari | reverse complement strand
AAAAAGTATTACCATACGACATTATATGCAAGCAATACTCCCAGCGACATCTTTTATCAAATCGAAATTTTAAGGTTATACACCCAATATTTATCAAATATAAATATTAATTAAATAAACTAATTAATATCGGTTTCAATATTTAATTTCGTTATTTATTTTACCTTGAAATTTATTTTGAGCAACAATTATTTCATTTCAAACAATTAATACTGTATTCTAAAACTGATTATTTATTTTTAACTCTAAAAATATCAAATTAAATTTTTATTAATTTATATTAGCTATAAACCTTTTATTTATTTATTTTTATTTATATTTTTATTTGTTGAGTTCTTCACTTATAAAGAGAACATTTGAAGCAATTCTAAGCTTACTAAAATCAACTTTTGGAATATTTGTAATATCTACAAACTAAATGATATATTTGCTCTGCTTCTGTACTAATTTTCATAGAAAGATTTCATTAACACTTTCTCATTAATCATATTTTAAAATAATGCATATAGTAAACAAATTCATCGATTGATTTGGACCTTTGTATTTGTATTTACTCAAACCTGTCACTTGTTTTATTTTCAAAATTCTCGGTTGCAAAAAATTACACAATAAACAAAAAATATTGACAAATAATTATATCACAATACAATAATAATATCAACTGACATTAGGTCACAGATTAGTCTCTTGTTATAAAGATAATGAAGACCCTCAACAGCTTCATACATTTCTACTGGTAGTTTTCAAACTTAATTAAACACTGATTTTTACTGGAACGTTTTCTTTGAATCATTAGTTTGTTTTGATAATTTATGTACATGTGTGCATTTTTCCAGGCTATTTGAAAATCATCTTGATTCGGATTGTCTGATATAAATGCATGGCTATGTATACATGTCTGTGTTTATATTCAGAAGGAATTCCTAAATGCTCCGGATATCTTTTATATTTGACTTACCTTATACTTCAAAGTATTAATATTGATTGTCTTGAAAATGATTTTAAAAAGCCAATCACTATTGTGTTAATAGCATTCAAAAGTATTAATATTGAGCAAAAATAATAAGAAAATTAAATTATTAAACTAAAGGAAATAGAAGTTAGAATTGATATAATAGCGTATAAAAACTCGTGAAACAGAAATACAAGAAAAATAAGAAACAAGTGTAATATCAAATTGATAAATTTAGAAGAATTTTAAAAGACAAACTAATCAAGAAGTTAACAGGAGAAGAATCAGTTACATAGAATCAGTGATCATATGAACTGTGAAGCATTATTTCAATCAGACATTATTAAATGATAAGTTTTGAAAAATTACATTCGAAGTTTAAATCATCTCTAACAACTTACTCGTTAAATGATAATCAAGTATATCGAAATATAGAATCTTTAACAATCTTAATAACCAATCCAAATGAATATGAAAATGGAGCTGAATAAAAACACAGCGAATTTACAGTATATGAAATATCTTGTTAACTCAATTATAACAAGGGAGAAAGAACAAAATTGTCTTGACCTCTACCAGAAAACACTTTAAGTTCGTGATTTCTGGAGAAAGAAGAATATGGTATTATAAATGCAGGGAAAAGTTAACCCCTGTATAATAAGTACAACACAATTTTATATAAAAAGGAATAATATCACCGAATATTAACGATAATATTGAGAAAGAAACACCATGTGTAATATTTTAAACAATATAATATAATCAATATGTTCCAAATAGTCAATTAAGTGATATGAACGACTTGTAGATTTCAGAATCAACTCTTTCAACTGACTATAATGACAATTTCTGAAGGTGGTGAAAATTGATTTAGTAGCCACTGATTATACCTCCATGTAGATCGATTGTAAATAATTTAAACGTGTTTAAAGTAAAATATAGTTTTTTGTTTGCTCAGACTGAATACTTGATTAGTTTTAGACTTATATTAATTAATCAAGGATATTAATGATCAGTTACAATACCATTGTTAAACACTTAGGTCATTACAAAATCGAATTTATAATTTTATAATAACCGGTATTTTTAGAATAAAAAAGTTTCTTTTAAATTAATAAAGTTCCTAAAAAATGGGTCCTAAAATTAAAATTTTAATATATTGACAATTATATTCATTAAAAATATTTTGAATTTTTTATTTAAGTACTAAAGAAGAATTTTAGATATTTGAAATAAAATATCAAATACACCTGAGCGACAATATCTCCTAAAATTTGATTATTTGAAAAACGGATCAAATTAAGTCAAATTACAATTTATTGAAAATTAGCGGGGACCCTATATTAATATTAGAAGCAAATTGAGATACTTTGAATTTTTACAATTATTTTATTAAAACAAGTAATATCATGAATTTCCTAAGTTTATAATTAAATTAATTTAAATTTATTAAATCATAAAATCATGTTGCATTGTGACTAAATTAGAAACTTGGTTTAAAAACTAGATTTTATCCATATTCGGCTTATTAAAAACTGAAATGTTAATTGACTATAACGAATAAATCAAACACCGCAATTATAAATAAAATTAAGTTATAAAATTATCTCAAGCGAAAATTCATCGTTTCGAAGTAGGTCAAAGGACCCTTTTCTTAACTTAACCCATTTTCATATACGAACCACGATAACTAAAAATTATTTTAAAAAAATATTTCGATTATAGCGACTTAAAGCAAAATAATTAATAAAAGATAACTAATAAAATTTTAATATTTCTAACAATTCAAAACCAATTAAAAAATTCAAATAAATAACAACATTAAAATCATATATTAATATATTCACTGGTAAAAATCAAGAAATAAATTGAAAAAATCTCTTATTG
Source organism: Platydemus manokwari (assembly GCA_037951405.1). Classification (NCBI taxonomy): domain Eukaryota; kingdom Metazoa; phylum Platyhelminthes; order Tricladida; family Geoplanidae; genus Platydemus; species Platydemus manokwari. The sequence goes on along the minus strand of JBBMOY011322537.1, from coordinate 28,046 downwards.
TCTGACGAAATCATTGAACTAAGTCGACAATAAAAACATTTCTCACAATAAAGCGAAATTTTTATGAGAATTTATGTCAACCACGGACAATAAAAGCTCAATAAATCTGAATTGACATTTTCTAGGTGGCTAGAAAATAAATTTCCTGTATTCAACTTTCAATTTTTCTTTCGTTTGTTCTCGAAATATCAATAATGAAACAATTCAATCTTGAACAATATTTAGAGAAATAGATTTTGCATGAATTTCAATTAAAATAACAATAGAATTTCCTGTGTCCTTTATTCTCATATTGGTTCTCATAATACTCATTGATTCAGTTTATCAGTAGCTTAAATCACTCGTTAACTTGTTATTTTCAATCTGATCAATATATCGATTTGTAAATTTAATTTTAAAATTTGAATAAGTCTATTTTCAATTTTGAAAACAAACAATTTATTTTCGTCATGGCATCGTCTGCAATCTGCGAAGGGAGCATGAAACGACTAGCTACTGGAAATAGAATGACATCCCAATATCGATTAGACTATCAAGGCACACCACAGATTCCTCGAGTGTGTACGGCTAAGCAAAAAGACAATTTGATAGTTGGAGAAGAAGAATATTTGGGTCCTGACAGCCCACAAGTAGATAATATTATCAACTCTAAATAATAGTTCAGTATTCTTCATTTATGAGAGATTAAAACAAAAAATATTTTAATATTAATTGTTGCTGTGCGTGTGGCTACTTGTAATGATTAATTTTAACAATATCAAATTTTAATTTTTTAAAATGTGTTTTCGTGTATAATTTATTTTATTTATTGCAATTATAATCGCTATTTTGCTGACTAAATTTATTATTAAATTGACAAGTAAAAAATAGTAAAATTTAATGGTAAATATTTGTCATCTTCTAATTGCCAACGAGTCCCATCTGGATGTTTCGCTTGTGGACTAGTATGAGATAATAAAGCCAATAGAAACAATTGTAGAGCATGAAAAAAGCCGGAAACAGAAATTGGCTGTATCCATCAATTTCCGAATCAATTTGAACTGGCGGTTCACTAACTAATGGTTTCGAAGGAGATTTACGGATCAGTTGATTCGAATTGGCATTGAGTAACTGAGCTGTGAGAAGGATTTCTAACTCTAAATAAAAATCATTATTGTCACTATTCTCGAGGTTCATTTGAGCCAAATTTGTGCCTGGATTTCGATTGGGACTGTTCATCAAATGCATTTGTAAATAGCTTATGGACTGCTGCTTTTTCAGAGCTATCTTTGACCATTTGTATAATTCCTGATGGACAATATTTTGTACATCTCGTTGCCATACTTCCGATTTGCTTTTCCGTGATATCATACTGGCTACAGCAAATTCTATAAGAGCTCCAATAACGAATATGATGCACGCAATTATCCATACATCAATAGCTTTAATGTAGCTAACTCTTGGCAAGTTTGCTGACATACCTGTGGCCTGTGTTAAGATGCCTAAGAGCGTTAATAGCCCCAAAGTGATTCTAGCTGGAACAGCATCGATACTCACCCAGAAATTTAACCAAGATACCATAACAATTAAAACATTTGGTATATAAGTACTTGCTAGATAACTTCCTAATTGACGCTGGAGGTAAAATGTTGCCTTTATACACGTATAATCTCCAGTGGATGTAGAAGATAATTCACTACAGTCTATGGTTTGAACATTTGTGGGTTGATTAAACTCGGGAATTTGCATAATTTCAGGAAGTATCATTGGACTCTTTGACCTCCATTGAAATTTTAGTTGATCTAAAGTATATCCATAACTACCAATATCCATGTTGCACTCTTGAGTGTCCATTGGAAATGTTTGTAAATCCATTTGACAAGAAAATTTCATTGTAATTTTTTGACTATATAAAACCTCTCCGTTAGGTTTTAGTCGAAGAAGATAATTTGGTGTGGTCATGGAATGGACATAACCTTCTTTTCCATTTCGAAAGAATAAATCCGGTAGCCATAATTTGTCTTTGAGGGAAGGCGAGGCTACATTACTGTTAAAGGCTTTCAAACTATCAATGTGATCCCAAGCTAATCTTTCATCAACCCATTCCTGTCGCAAATACACATCTGTAGAATATTCCATCTTGATAACATCAACCGAATTAATAGCTAACACTTTCATATAAACTGTTACAACTGTCTGTTTGTTTTCTGAAGGTCTTTCATTGCTTTTGTAATTGTCGAAAATTTGTTTAATGATCTTGTCCCTGTTCGAATAAACTAAAGCATCCGAAGAAAATCCTTTTGATAAAAGCAACGAAAAAACAAACCAATGCATCATTTTACGAAACAAGTCTTGAAAATTAGATGGCATAGTGAAAAATAAGTCAGTTATTGAAATGCTTCAAATCAGAATTCATATAGTCAGAGTTCTGAAAATTCTGATTGAAAAGAAAAATTATATATAATAGTTATGGTATTAGATTCAGTGTGAAAATTTAAAGGAATAAAATTTCATTGACTTTTCTATCAGAATATAAAAGTGAGCTGAAATTCTCAAATGTCATTGGTTAGATGAAATAGTGAAAAAATTATTTTTGCTGATTCTCGGTTAGCATTTCTGAATGATTTCTCGTTGTTGGATAAAGATTTTGTAAATTTAAAGGTCATGCAACTTGTTTACTAATATTAATTTATAGTAATTAATAAAGCATTATGAACTCAATATATATACATATACATAGTTTGTTTAATTTTGATTAAATTGTTAAAAAAAATAATTTAAATTTTTTTTAAAAATAGTTATATTTCTTTATGGATATATACAAACTTATTTAGAAATCTCAGTTTAATTTATTTTGTAAATTTTAAAGATCATTTGTTTTAATTTTATAACATACGACTAAATTCAAAATGGGATTTTATTTAATAAAATTTGAATTTTACTCGAAATTATCGTAATTATTAATTTTTGGAATTTTTCTATAAAATTGGCCTTAAAATTACCTTTAATTAGAAACAAATTTTTATTATGATTAATAATAGTAATTGTAAGTTTTTGAAAATGATATGTGTTAAATTATAATTATATATTTACAGCTAGTTCTGACGACGACACATGTTCTACAGTGTCATTTAGGAACGAAGATATGTTAATGGACTTTACTTTAACACAGGTAAATGTTTTAGATAATATTGTTTATAAATAATCTTTCCAATGACGCATATTATTAGTTTATTTAACATAGTTTTTTTTATCAACTATTTAGGTGCTTCTGAAGTATAACAATAATTATAATATAATATTTTTATAGACGATCAAGGTATATTATTTGTAGAAATTGTTAATTCTGTGACTTATAGTATTATTATTTTATAACATGTTGTGAAAGTTTGATGATACAGTTCTATAAATAATATCGCTATTTAAATGAACTCATTTTTATTGATGAGAGGTGTGCCTAAAATATCTGGAATATGATGCTTAAATTTTCATCCGATAAATCCAAGTATTATTTAAACAAAGTTATTTTTCCTAATATCATTTTCATTGTATAAAAGGCATTTGCTCAGTCTGAAATGGCTTTCAAGACCAGTAAATGATTGTTTTATTTAGGATACGGATAAGACGGATGATTTAGAAGGAGCTCTTGTAAAAATAGACGCTTACTCATCCAGTGAAGATGAGCAAGCATCTCAAGTGATGGTAGAAGAAGAAGAATGGTCAGATAAAGAATGTCGTTATCTAGCTCAAATGAACGATCCGCGCTATATGACGGCTCGACAAAGATCTCTATTGGATAAAAGATCGGGAGCATCCAATGTCGAAGAAATTAGTATCGATCAATTGCCAAGTAAAGAAAGTCGAACACCGAGACAGGTGGGTAAAACTGGTGAACATCGTAAGGCAGCCAAAGAGCGACAACAAGAGGAACAAAGAGCAACTGTTGAACGTCTATTAAAGGTGACACCGGGATCGCGACAAACGAAACGAGTTCGACAAGTGCCATCACAAGAAAATGATATCTCTCGATCTGGTCCATACATTCGAATATTGAGCACACAGAGATCGGGATGTCAGAGCTATATCGCTTTCTCAGATTCGAATTTGTGTCCCAATTGGAATGCCTCAACGATACCAGCAATATCTCTCTGCTCATTACCGGGTTGTTCGAATCGTAAACGATATAGCTGTGCTAAAACTGGCAAACCGCTTTGTAGTCTCAAATGTTATAAAGCAAATCTATTGATATCCAGTTGATCATTTTTTTGATTTGTGTTCATTTTATTATTATTATTATTATTATTATTGGATATTTTGATTTATTTATGCTTGTAAGATATAAGATTTGATGAGTATTGTGATATGGGATTAATATCGTAATAAATATTGTGATTCATTTGATGAGTATTGTGATATATTTGATGAATTCGAGGACTATAGTGATGTATCAGATGAGTATTGCGGTATGTGATTAGTATTGTAATGAATATTGTGATTAATTTGATGAGTTTTGCGGGGTATGAGATGAGTATTGAGATGTGTGATTATTATCGTAATAAATATTGTGATTCATTTGATAAGTATTTGGTATATAAGAAGGTTATTGAGATGTGTGATTGGTATCGCAATGAATATTGCTATTAATTCGATGAGTATTGTGATGTATCAGATGAGTATTGCGTGGTATGAGATGAATATTGAGATGTATGATTAGTATCGCAATGAATATTGCTATTAATTCGATGAGTATTGTGGCATGGGATTAGTATCGTAATAAATATTGTGATTCATTTGATAAGTATTTGGTGTATAATATGGTTATTGAGATGTGTGATTGGTATCGCAATGAATATTGATTAATTCGATGAGTATTGTGGTATGGGATTAATATCGTAATAAATATTTTGATGATTATTAGGTGTATGAAATGGTTATTGAGATGTGTGATTGGTATCGCAATGAATATTGTGATTAATTCGATGAGTATTGTGGTATGGGATTAGTATCGTAATAAATATTTTGATTCATTTGATGTTTATTGGGTGTATGAGATGTGTGATTGGTATCGCAATAAATATTGTGATTCATTTGATAAGTATTGAGATGTGGGATTAATATCGTAATAAATATTTTGATGATTATTGGGTGTATGAGATGGGTATTGAGATGTGTGATTATTATCGTAACAAATATTATGATATGTTAAATGAGTATTTAATACATTCACCATTACAGCGGTACGTGTGATATTATATGATAAATATCGTATTATATATGAAAAATGATATATTTTTATTAAATATTCAGATGTATATTTTATATTAATGAACAAATGTTTAATTAAGCTGCTCATTTAATCGTTATTGTTTTGAATTCATCACAAAGATGACATTGAAGCGAAATAATTTGTTTATTAGCTTTCAACGAATGATATTATTGAAATACATTTGAATTATAGAATGATTGAAATGAACATCTTTACATTGACGTATGTTTATTTTTATAATAATTAATATCTTGATAGCAGACTATTAGTTTTGTACTCACAGTTATGTGCCATTTAAAAGAGAATCATAATGAACATAAATTATTAGCATAGGAGTCTGTTGCCATAAACAATCTAACAATGCGTGTTGCTCGTCTTTCTAAAGCAATAGCTAGGAGAATTAATAGCTTGGAAATTATAAAATCCAGCTAGCGCATTGTTTATCTTAAACAACAGATAATAAAAGAATATTCGTCAATGTTGTTGATTTGTAAATCGAATGAAATATTATTTTTATAGAATATCATTAATTTATTATCAGAAACAATATATATAATTATTAGGAAAAATGTTCTATTAAATCAAATAGAAAACAAATCGATATTGTGGATATGTTTCGTGACTCCAGAAATCTTAAACTATTGGATAGAAATAATTATTTTAATAAAATAAATCTTATAAAACGAGTTATATTTGAGTTATAAAATAGATTCTATCAAAAATGTTAAACTCCGAATTTGTATATATTCATCAGTAACAATTATTGGCATACATTAATCACGCCTGTATAAAATAAATATTTATTATAAACAAGTTCCAGTGAATTGATATTGAAATCGAGTCCTCAGATGACTGAAAAATCTTAGAAATAAGTCGACCCATGAAATAGTTGAAATACATATTATCTCTTATATCAATTATTTTTATATCTGTTACATCATCGATGATGTTATCACAATAAACATTAAGCTTATTCAACAGTAACAAGCACATCAAAAATTCTCGATTCATGTCAAATGTTTTGTAAAATTATTTCATTCACTGTAGATATATTATCAATGTATTTTATTGTTTTACTGTTTCACAGTTCGACACATCAATGGCAGCAGATAAAATATCAATGGAATAGAGCGGACTCGTCATTTAAGCAAATATAAAGTAAAATTTTATTAATTCACCAATTCGCCTAATTTATCAGCTCAAATGAGAGTTAAGTAAATTAATGGAGAACCACTAATGATTAATAGTTATATAATATAATTATTTATAATAATATATAATTTTTATTGATTGAAAATCAATTAATTATCAAAATTGTCGATCTACAATATAAATATCCTGGGAAAATTATACAGTATAACCTGTTTTTGTGCGGTCTTTTTTATGCGCTTTTTTGTGCCTCTACCGCATAAAAAAAATTTCTTTATTATGCTGTGAAAAATTATTTCTGATAGCTATTTATGAAGTTTTTCAATATTTTTTTGTGTGCGGTTCTTTTTCTGCGGTCCCTATCTACCGCACAAAAACAGGTTTGACTGTATAGGAATTTATTAAAAATAAATTATAATATCATCGATATCACCATTTGTTATGCACTGTGATGATAATAATAATTATTATTATTTTATATATAAATTCAAATTTAAAATTCGTGAAAAACCAGTATATATAAATATAAATTATAAAAATTGATTATTTTCATCCACAAATCCATATCGAGCGAAGATTAACAATCAGCCAATAAAAGCAAAATCAATTTGTAATTTTTGAAGCACGTCACAAATATAATAAAAATTTATAAAATGAACTACAATAATCACATGGCATACCATGTTGACCACCATTAAGGGGCTTTATTATCACAATGAATAACAACCAATCAGCTACAAAATATCGATATACATATATAAATTCATGAGGTATCACTCGGTTGATCTTTAATGAAGAATTCAAGAATATCTGATAATGATATTATACCCTCAACGTGCATTTTCCGATCCACAATCACTAATCGATGAACCTTAAAGAAAGAAAATCAATAATAAAAACATGATCACAAATATATGAAATCATATCGAACATTTACATATATAAAAGTACAACAAAACAACGAGCATTTAAAAACTATTACAGTTGCAGTGTATTTATTGCAATACTGTTCTCGAATCACATTCATGAAATGATTTATAATATTCATATCATTCATCAATCAATTTATCTGTTCCCAATATCATATTAATAATTAAAATATCAATAAATTAGCAGAATATCATAATATCCTCATATATAATATATTATAATAATAATGATGAACAAATTATAACAAATTAAAATATATAAAACATAATAAGATATTTGATTGATTTTCATATAATTTCATCTCTATTCAATCCATGTCTCGTATTTGTCCAACAAATGAAATCTCAAATCATCCAATCAAATATCAAATCAATTTTCTAATAAATAAATGAAATCGATGTGAATATCAATGATATGAATGAAATATATCAATGATGATTCAATCAATATTCCGGATAATATTATATCAATGAAATATTGATCTGTAATTATTCATTTATCACACAGATAAGTTCAATATTATATATTGTTTACAAATTCGATAAGGAGTCAATCAATATTTTTTTAAATATCCAATCGCTTTTTTTGTTGTACAAATTTCCCTTTTAACAAATCACAAACCATTGCCAGATATGCAAAGAGATTGAAAAAACGGTTCAGTTATAATTTTGGTGACAAATGGGCAAAAATCTGAAATAATTGCCCAATGAGGAGAAAATATATGGGAAATTATAATGGTTGAGGATAATAGAGAGGTAGTTGACAGAAATTATAATGGTTGAGGATAATAGAGAGATGGTTGACAGAAATTATAATGGTTGAGGATAATAGAGAGATGGTTGACAGAAATTATAATGATTTGATTTATTAATTAAAACAATGAACAACAAAACAGCTGAGAGAAATCTGATAAAAATAACAAATATATATCGAGATATAAATAGAAATTGATAAGCCCTGGCTTCATTTTATTCCTATATTTTAATAAATTTATAAATAATCAATCCATTTATTTCTTCAATCCAGCAATTATTTTATCAGATAAAATGGAATTTTCTATTATTCGTCCATGTCAAAGTATAAGGTTACAATTTCGAGGACAAATATTTTGTTAAAGATCAGAAGGAATATCAATTAAAATAATAATAATAATGATGATGATGATGTGAAATTTATGATTTTCACAACACTGAATAATGGTTATTAGATAACCATGATCACAACACCTTTCAATCAACACAATCTCAATTTCCGGTGATATAGACTTGATATGAGATTAACATTGAAAATAATGAGAAAATATTCCGAAATAAATCAATTGGAGATTTATTTAGCTATTTCTAGATTTGTTTGCTATTACCATTGATAATTCAATTGATTATAATAATATAAATTATTAATAATACTGATGATAATAATAATAATCTGTATATCTAATTGTTAGTAATATAAAGATTTGACGATTAAACCATATCGATTATCCACAGCACATATCCCAATTAGTGATTTATCTACTCACCAATATCAGGTAAGAGCTAGGAGCTACAAATCTCCAACATTTTTCGCAGGTAGATATTGAAATACACAACTATTTCTGGTTGTATTTACCACAAATTTCAGGGTACACCATAATTGTACATGTTACAATTGATGTTTTCGAGTACTACACGAGCATATCCAATATGATAATAATTCCATAATAAATCGCCATTTTATATTATTAATAAATGTTTTATAATATTTATAAAATGTGTATTCCCATTTTATATTATTGATCACTTTCTCCAAACAATATATCTCACCTCATGAGTGTGAAACTTGTCAATAACGCATTGTAATGTATCGCTCTTGGTACATGTGGCTACCTTATCCAGTTTCTAAAATACAATTACATGAATCAAATCACCCATATGAAACCAGCCAGATATTGATAAGCATTGATTCCAGTTAATAATAATATTAAAATAATTATTCACCTTCTGTCGATAATCGAGTGCTTCGGTAATATTTCTGTCCAATTGATGATAAGTTCTTGTGATAGCAAGATTCTGAGATAAATATTAGTTAGATAAGGAAACTTGATAATAAAATAATAATCTAAATATATCTAAAGGAAATATTAACATTATACCATTGATATGATTATTTACAATAATATAACAATACTGTTTAATGGGGAGGTGGGGTGCAACTGAGACATTAATATGTAAGCAATATATTAATAAATTAATAATAAATGATATTAATAACAGAAGATTCATGTTTGGTAAAGATGATAAAAACATTGAAGAATAGAAAAGACGATTTGTAAATCAAGTAAAAACAACAACAAAATATAAACATTACAGTTATTAATGGATAAAACAAATGATGAGAAACACTGTTTCATTTCTCATTAGAGATAATTATTATTATTATTATTATTATTATTATCATTCTCAACAACAAATTTTTCGAATTATAAACAGTGGAGATATACGGCAAGTGTCATTTAAAGATTGATAAATGATTCCGATGTTGAATTATTATTACTATTATTAGCACAATGAAATCTAATCTAATAGATTGGAAGAAGCTTTGATGATCATTGTTAATAGCGATAAATTGTCTCATTAATCATATCGCTCTTTATCAATATCTCGAAAATCTGATATCAAAATATGGTCACAATAATTGTCGTTATCTATCAAAGCTTATTTTTTTCATAATAATTTTCAATAGATAGATTTGAGAATTTGTGTTCTCCATTATTGTGTGATCTAACCAAAATGATAAGAATATATGCATATATATATAAGAATTATCAACAAAAAATTAAAAGTAAAAAGTAAGAAAAGAATTAGTAAAACAAAGCAGAACTTGTAAACAAATAACTGAAACAGTATTGAATGGTGTTTTATTCACGAATTAATCTGAAGATGATCGAATGTAGTGAATTGTTAACGATTTTCTTGTACAATCCACAGACTAATGACTGATTATGATTAGAAGATGAGTGTTAATATATGGGATATATCGATGTAAATCTAATATTATAATTGAATATCGGTAGTCATCATGTACGCTTTTCCCCGATAATTATCAAGCAATGACAAACATTATCTGACCCCGATCAAAATGACTTTTGTTCTACTAATTCTATTTCTTATTGTATTATAATTGATCTTCATTTTATTGGAGTTCATCAATTTCATGAAAAAATGTGGTTAATAAGGAGTTCAAAAATAATAATAATATTTGCCTATATTTTACTACTAGTATTAATATTATTATCATTATTATTTTATCATCATTTTAAGCATTACATAGCCATCTATCAAACAATTAGCTTCATATAATACAATTGATAGTGGTCTATTAATAAACACTTAAATCAAGATAATGTTCATTTATTTATTTATTTATACCTTTGACAAAACATATAATTCTCATGTCTGATAAATATTCCAATACATAAATAACGCGTAATATTCGAACTAAATCTACTTTTAAACACTTGTGATATCACATTGATTAGAGTCAGCAATAAAGTGGCAAATATTATTATAAAAAATGGGCATCAATTTGAAATAATTACATTGGGATACACCACTGGGAGATAAATGATAGATTTTTCAATCTTTTTAATGCACCAATTATGACTGCTGATTAAATACTAGTTTTGGCTAATAGAAACCGTGAATAATAGAAACTTGATCGATATTCATGTTAGAGGCTGCTACTATGTCGAAAAAAACCCGAAATACAATAAAATCCAAGAAATTCAAACCATAAAAGTATATTTAATGAAAATATTCATACAAATTATTTTGATCATTAATATTATTTATTTTTAAAATCAATATATTTTCTATTTGAAATGATCATTGAAATATTAATTGATTTAAAAATCATCACAATTATTTAGGAAATATTTTCATTTTTCTGATACAGATAGGTAAACATATGATCAGTAGTTTTTATTTGTTTTGGTATAAAAATATCAAGATAAGCAACATTGAATATATCAATATCTAAAAGAAACTATTCTATAGATTGTTTTGTCTAATTCATCATATGACAATGTGAAAGTATATCCACACGACACTGGTGTTGATTATTATTGCAATTGATATAACTGTGCGCTTAATATAAAATTACTTCATCAATTTTATGTAGTAGAATTGACATCACAAAAAAGTTAAAATCACAAGTCAAGGCGATTACCGAGAGAAGATTTTCCATGTTTGCAACGGCACACCAACAAATCACTAATCTGTACCAATTATAAACAAAATGCCATAGCATTTGTGAAGATATTGGTGATCGTCTGTATGAATATATTAACACAAATTTTCGCCATAGTTCAATCGGTGGATATGTGGAATGTCGATAAAATATCATATATTTAGTTCCCAACGAATGATCAATGATTGTAAACATTATATTTCAAAACATTGGATCCGCGAAGAACTAGGATTCATTCAACCGAATCAATAAATTCGATAATTTCACGATCTTGTTAATCAAAAACAGGAAATGGAAATTATATTGCGAGATAATAACTTATTATTACTGTTAGTGATTCGATAAAAAGTTATGCTCATCTAATCTATCTAAGGAAATATATCATTGTAATCGATATTACATGCAATACGAGAGAATAGATGAAATAGATGAATAAAACGAATAAAAACATAATAAAAATAAAGTACATATTGTAACACATGGATACTGGAGATAGATACTAACTAGCATATACACATAACTGATACCCACACACACACTTACATACAGAATTTATTTACGGTACAGGAATAATCGACATATGAAAAATGGACCAATCATATTCGAATGACAAAACAATTATTTGAGTTAAAGTTTTCGTTCAAGTTTATGACATTTTATGATAATAATTATTGCATGTTTACCTTTGAATATTGTTTACCAAATAATGAAATTCAACTGTTGTGCGCACGGAAAGTGGAAGTGGAAAACATTTGAGCCGATCAACACTAATTTGTTTATGAATGATTAGCACACTTATTATATAGTATGGCTAATTTTTGATATTCAATAGATAATTTGAGTGTTTGTACTTACCATACAAACAACTCAGCACCACAAGGTCGATACGATTGGTTTGTAGAATTTTAGATATGTTCAGGTATTATATAATTGAAAATATTATTGTTATATGATGAGGGCTAAGCCTGTAACCAGTTATATTAATCTCTAACATTAAATGAATAGAGGTTAACATTGCAAGGGTCTCAAGATTAATTAAATTGTACAAGAAGGAGTCAATAAATAGACATACACGCATTACATATACTTCGAGTTGTGTAATATATAGGTGAATGATATCATTCGGTAATAATTCAATAAAACAAAACAGACTCAACAGAACAGTGACCTTTTTAGTCTTCTAGTTGAAACTTCCAAATATATTATAAAAGGAATGCTAGAATAATATTCGATATCAGTTGAGTAACATAATGGACCAAAATGAATCGATATTTTAATGTCGAATTGATACAATGATTGCGAGTTCATTGCTGCTATTGTAATATATTAAATAGAGACCTTAAAATTAATTTCCTCATTTTTGGTTCATGTAGGACACGTCAGTTGATTAACATATTTCTCATCTTAATTATAATAAATGCAGATTATGTGCCATGTAATACAGTATCATATTACAAAAGAAGAAAAATAAAACAGTACCACTAGAGAGAAATGAAATTCTTTAATAAATTCTAATCCAGATTAAAAAGAATTCAAAGATAAAAGAGATTCTGTATCAGCAATAATTTGAAAAATACATCATCATATAGAATCATGCAAATACATTGTAGAAGAGCGCTAATAAGAAAGAGGTTAAGAACACAAGAATGTTCCCATTACAGATATTTATGAATATGGCTATTTTTTAATATCCTGCAATTTTTAATATCCCCTAAGGCGCCCATAGAAAAGCTGTTTTGTGGAAGAAAATACAACCTGAAATAGATAAACATTTGCTAATATTTCTCTTGAAAAATTATGTTCTCGCCAGACAAGGTTTTTAAAGATATCGATTAAATACTTTTCAACTCGATGTTCAGCGGCGAAAATGTAATGAGATGGAAGAAACATTGAATGAGAAATAGAATCAGAACATCAAATATGATTAAGGATATTTAGAATTAAAATGTATTTAATATAAAATAGATAGTAACTATCAATCAATGAAGCGTGACCGAGTGATGAATTTCATTATTTTCATTTTAAATAATCGATATTCATATCAGATAGACAGTTGAAATGGGAACAATATTAATAATAATTTTGAAAAAAATGAACACATGGTTGAGTGATTTGAATAGGAATTAATCACCCAATGAGATTCATGACAATGAGCACTGCATGTGTGTCGTTTATTTAAATTAGCAAAAAATCAATACAAAACAATGAGAAAATCACTAGGTCGAACTTAATAAAAATAATGTTCTACATTTGGCCATTTATTACCAGCTTTCTAATGTATTCTCAGTTTGATGATTTAAAACTGAAGCTTTTTATGTGAAGTCATGCGAAATATATATCAGTGAGTATATAATTAGATCAAATTATTATGTACTGAAATACAGGGTGTGCCACAGTGAACCTGTCCAAGCATAATTTGTTGGAATTTATTGCATATTCAAAATTGGCATTCGTCCCATTACAAATTTAAACGACATTGATGAAAAGCTGTGCAAAGAGAGATAAATTCTCGAATGTGGTTGAGAAGCGAATTTATTTTTATATCGATGAAAATGGGGAACATTTTGAAAATAAATTATTTAATTGGAAATTTTTATAAAATGAGGTTTGGGGTATTAACCACTGGACATCTTGTATATCTTGAACAGAAAATGTTTGATTCCTGGACAACCTATCACTCGAATATGTTTGTTTATTGAATTTATATCTCATTTTCCAACGATATTAAGCTTCCATATCTGATATAAATAATTATTATGAGCTAATAATAATGGAGATTTGTTTATGGAAAAGTTTAATGGAAAGCGATGTAATCATTTAACTTTAATATTCTTTTAAAATATTCACAATCTTAAACAGCAATAAGAAATCTGAAAATCTGATAGCGATTCGTGTACATAGCAATATTGGGATAGAAAATTGATATTTCACAAGTGATAATGAATTGAAATACGATATGAATGTGACAGACAGACAGTATTGCCATTAATCAATGAAGCGTGACCTTGTGATAAATATGTCATTTTCAATTTAATAATAAGAGATGCCCTTCAGATTAGTGGAGAGATAGCAGTCAATAGTTTATTGAAAAAGGAACATCATTCAATAATAATTGTAAAAATAAACTGGACAAGAAAATAAGTGATTTGTGTTGGGATAAATTCTCCCTCTCGTAAATGAGATAAATAATAATTATTGATTAAATTGATAATTATTGTGCTACACATGATTTAACATGAAATCAAACCAAAACACTGATGATATCACTAAATTGAGATAACTATAATTCAGTAAAAATCAATGAAAATAAATGTTATCATTAATTATTAAACAAATCACTCATGCGTTGAGGAAAAATTAATGGTCATCCAAATCTATCTGATGATTTCTTGTTTATAAAGAGATGAATAAGTGTTGGCGTTGTGATTATTTGGAGTGAAATTTTGATTTCAAACATTGATGATTAGTTATGATGATGTAGAGAGAGAAGAAAGGTGAGCGTAAGGAGTGAAATGATTTTCGGTTAAACTGGTGGATAAAAATAATTCGATAAAAAATATTCGAAGTAGCAATCAGATTATTAAATAGCGGCTACAGAGATTCCAATTCTGGGTACATTTTTATATATAAATAATAATAATTATTATCATTAATATTTTATATCAAATATATTATTCACAATACATATTATTCAATCTTACAATGACATCAAATTTCGAATAGATATCCATCAATACACCATGACCATCCACCACTGGTAAAGCCGAAACACGTTTTTCAAGAAACTTCCTAAGTGCCACAATTATTGTTTCATCTGGTCTTATGGTGCACACTTGGCCATATGTGCCGATTGGTATTTCACCAATCTTTTGGTTCATAAATACCGGTGTTGGCAAGTGATAGAGCTAAATAGGGAAAAAATATAATCAATATTTTCCTTGATGATTCTCATTGTCTTTTATGGCAAAACATACATTCATGTGGAGATATTTGAGGATACGTTTATGTGTGATAATGTGTAACGGATTACCCGATACATTATCGATTACAGGTAACCGATGGACGCGTTTTCGCAATAGAGCTTGAACGGCTTGTTTCAAAGAGTCTTCCGGTCGAACGCATTTGAATTCATTGAAATCACTGTCGGTATTTTTGCATTGATCTGATGATTATGTGAAAGAGAATTAATTGGGATAAGTTTATTTGCTGGGATATGATAATCATCTCTCAATGGCAAAGCTACGGAAAAGTGGAGAGAGGAGCACGAATTGATGGAAAATGATATTGTAACACAGTTTACTCCATTTTAATACAATTAATGATTATAGTGAATTATTTGAAATCAAAGGTGATTTGTATGAAATTAAAAAAATCCTTTATTACGCTCATTGAATAATGCTCTTCAGAACTAAGAAGTGAGAACAGTTTAGCAGAAATTCAATTTTAGAATTTCCTTACTAATAGAAAAAGAGCTCCCCACCTCATTAAAAACCTCGCGATATCTATATAGATTGATGAATAAATCTATCTTTATGCTTTTCCTGCTTTAACATTACATTTTCATATCAGCATTTTCATGACAATCACAATTGTGTATCTCATTATCCTATTCAGGGCATTAACTCTAGCTACGCTATCGACTTATTTGCATTAAAATCATATATTATTCACATTATTATTAATATAATAATAATTATTATTAATATTGTCATTATAATAATGAATTTTCAAAATATTTCATAACAATACTAGAATTATTACTCCTCCATGTGGCAATGTCTTGAGCCTCTAAATGGTGGAAATGTTCTAAATCTGGCCCTGATATCATATATTCATTGCAGAGTATCTTAATAAAATCTGTGATAGTAAACATGCCCACATAGGTCTGTTTAACACCATCCCAAAGTATACCAGCTCTGACCCCGTTATAGATTAATGCAAAAAAAGCCTTTTGGACCTGTAGAAATGATTGATAATGTTGGAATGGATGGACAATTTAATAAATCACATTTAATGATGTATCAAATACAACAAGTTTAGAACTATCTGGTACAAGATCATAACATGTGTGATTCTCATAAAATATCCGGAACGAATTATTGTTGTCATCTGAGAATAATAAAATGAATCAATCAATTCATTATATAGATATTTCAAGGCATAACAGTTGATAAAACATGCTTAAAACATGATATTAAGCGGCGAAATTCTGAATAAAATTCAATAATATAACATAATAGATGTATACATGTAGAGAGTATGGGGATCGTTGGTAGATAGATGAAGGAAATGATGTTCCCATCACCATGGATATTTACTGATATTTTCCATAATAATGCTTATTTCAGATAACTTTATAGTAACCATGGAATCATACCGTGAGGCATCATTAAATGAAACCGAATAAACTAGATTTGTGATAAAGTGGATAGAGAGGTATATTCCCAGTATAATAAGATGCAATTATGTTTCCTAGGTCATATTCAATAGATAAATATTAAAAATAGATAACATCGAAATCAATAATTTGAAGATTTTAATGATTAATTCTTCGATAGAGTTGTTAGACAATAAAACACCACGAAATATAATACGTGCCCTTGATTATGAAAGTGGTATAAGTCATATATTTCTTGTTTGGAGATATTAAGGGATTTGCATGTTAAAGAATTAAAAAATATTTGTGTATTATGGAATGAAATATTTTGACAATTAATTAGCACCGGTAAATCAGCATTTAATATGATTGTGAAATTTATTACCAGTTTTAAATGGAAATTTGGTTTTGAAAGGCTGAAATGACTTATACCACTTTCATAATCAAGGCCTCATATATGAGGAGCAATATTAAGGGATTTGCATGTTAAAGAATTAAAAAATATTTGTGTATTATGGAATGAAATATTTTGGAATGAAATTAATTTCTATATACCATTTTCATAATCAAGGGCTCATATATAAGGAGCAATAAGAATATAAATGAGGCATGAAATGGAGATGTCTAATAAAACAATAGGTAATTATTTCTCGAACAAAATATAATAACTGATCATTATCAATATTATATTCAATACAACTCATCACAATCGAATCCATCTATAATGTCATCTATATTGTATATATTTGAACACAGTTTCTTTTGGTTTATCATTGTAAAATTATTTTAAATATCACTTGAAATAATGCCGGTAATTTCATTCTATCGAATATTTAATGTTTTGACCACAAAATAACATTTCCATGTAATAAATAATAATTGATAAAGTACATCACTAAAACTAGAACAAATGATAAAAGTGCAGAAAAATAAATGAGGACAAAATAACAAATCAATAAACTGCAAATCAAAAATAAGCAACAGTAAATATTTAATGAACACACACACACACTTATATATATATATGATAAACATATAAAATGTGTATGTGTGTGTGTGCGTAATTAGAAACAATTACGTGGGTAATTGCATAATAGTTTGCTTTCCTATCTCAAATTTAATAAACACAGTGCATATGTTGATTTGGCTTGGTTTGATTTACAAAATGAAGATTTCATTTATTAGATAACTCATCATTTTATATGAATTTCTAAACGACAAACGCCGATATGAAAGGATGTTTGTAGAAATTTATATATAATTCGACACTTTCATTCATTTTGATTTCAAAAAAACAGACCGTGTTCTTATTTCACACCAACTATTCATATGCTTTAGCTTGTCATTTAATAACTCGAAACAAGTAGCCGAGCAGCTCTTGTGCCACAGAGTAGATGAATGAGTATAACAGTTGCCATATATTTATGCGCGATTATATTTATCAGGTGATTGTGAGCAATTCTCAAGACGTCTTTATCTATCGCCCTGATGAGTCATAAAAACAAAACTTATCGAATGACCAATGAAAATGATGCATCTTCTGTGAAATGAACTCACATACTCATCACAGCTAGGATTCGTTTTCATAATAAAAACATACTTTGAAAATAACATGGCAGAAAAAAATCTCGAAAAGGGACATCAAATAGAAAAAAGATCACAGTTTTCAAAGGAAATATTTCCCATAAAGCCGTTATGAAAAGCGAAATCAGTTGAAAGAATTTCCATGCTGCGAATTGGTTAAAGAAAACATACGAAAAATATCAATCTGGATAAGCAATTCGACGAATCAAGTAAAATGAATCTTTTGCTGGTTTTGTCAAACGATGGGGGAAAATGCATTTGGAATAATTTTATAATATCGATGTCGCTTTTGTAATCAATTTTGATTGCGCAATAATCATAACATAATATAAATTATTATTATTAACAAATCATTTACATTTCAAGTTACAGTAAACAGGTATAATGATTTCATGGTTATTTCTATTGCTCAGTATCACATGGGTTCCAGAACCGTCATTTACTAACTCATTCAATGGTGTATTCGAACACACGGCTGATTTGTCGTGGTTACCACCTGTTGTAACAGCGTTATAATTACATATACATGACCATATCTTTCACAAATTTTATATCGAACAAAAACTAACGGAACGCAATATTTCTAGTACAATTTATGATTTTATTTAACTGTAGAGTTCATCTATAATAATTTGTGAATTAATTTATTATTTTCTACTAATTTAATCTCATAAACCAGCTCATACGCTCCAAATTTAAAATAAAAATTTCTCGACAATGTTCAAAAAATCCAAAATTAATTTAATGAATTAGAATTAAATCAATTTATAGCGAAATCTAAATTTTTGTTAATTAAAAATGTAAAAATAAATTATAATAGTGATTAATAGAAGGTACTTTTACCAACTAAAAATACATATATACTTACAAAATTCTTGGATCGTCACCGAACTCAATGACTTTAAGCTACTTGATATCTACAAAAATTTGAATCAAAAAATAATATCAAAACAGGTTTCTACTACTCCTGAATTTTCACGGACTATGAGATATTTGTCTTTTTCATTTAAAGATGCAGAACACCTTAATTTCTTTTTCGTACTCTTACTGTCAGACATTTAAATATTAACAGATTAAGGTCATGTAAAATTAAAAATTTCGAATAATTTGCCTAATTTATCATTTAAGTTATAAATTAAAACTAAACAAAACACTTTAAAGAAATCTTTAAATTGATTTACAAAAAATTATGATTTAAATTTAATATAAAAAACTAAAAATTTTGTTTTTAAATAATTATAATAATATAAAATCATATAATTAAACATTACTTATTTATTATAATTTTTTGTAATGATTTTCCAATATTCTGTAAGTTTTTACTATATCTCTACTACTTTATTGTACCTTTTCATAAAAATGTATTCAATATTTTATTATTAATTTCTGAAATAATAAAATTAATCTTATTTCTGTAACAGATATTGATAATATCATTATGTAACTATCTGTTAAAAAACTATCAAAAAACTTTAACTGAAAATATAAAATAAACTTCCATGTGTTTAATTTTTTATCTTAATTTGATTATAATTCTACCTATGCTTTGGCTCTGCTAAGAGTTGGATATTGATGAAATTCATTAATATTCCAAACATAACAGCATTTGTAATAGATTAAAACAAAATTTCATCCTAATCAACAAATTAATTATTATCTAGTAACACAAAATAATGCAATTTAAAAAAACACTTCACCATGATAAAAGAGATCAACTTACTGTAATGAATTTCGAATTAATTAAATTTTGAATAAACATTTTACGTTTCGGGGACTTTGGTTTATTTGATTTTATTATGATTGAATGTGATTGATCCATACCTACATCTTTATCAGTCTGACGTTCATGTAGTAATTATATTTTAATTCAATGTTCTTTTGTTACCTTGAAGTTCTCAACTTATATGAAAATAAGTGGAACGGCGTAGATAATGATTTGTATAATTTAAACGTTGTCAATGCATTTAATATTGTCCCAACAATGTTATTGATTTTACTATCAATCTCAATTGACTTTATAATATACCATAACAATTTCAAAAGTGATGAATGATAATGAAATATTTAATGATGAAATTTTGAATCCTAAAAGATAAATGCTAAATGAATATCAAAACTAATTTTTAACACGAAAATGTGTATTACAATTAAATATAACAAGTTAAATACTTTTATACAGTTATAATTTTAATGCTACTTAAATTGCACATAAACGACGGATTTAATGTACAATTCAGGGAAGAAGATCGTAGACCAACAAGACCCTTCGTGATACGGGTAAGTGTCCTTTTCAAGTGCTTTATGAGCTTAGACTCTAAGTTACATCACTGATATTTACAGACATAATATTTATTTAAAAAACTAAACTAATCCTCAAAATCACTTAAATAAATAAATACAACATGTTGGTTTATTCAAGAACGTTATAATTTATATTCGTATTTTTAAAAATTTGATTGAAATTTTCCAATGTTATATTTTTATCGTATTTTTTATATTTTAGATAGAAAGAGATAAAAATTCAGTACACAGCAAGTTCAGAATAATATATTTTATAATAAATATTTATTTTTAGTAAATACGACAATACATACCACGAGCTGAAAAGTAGTTTTGATTGGATTTTAAGCTTCTTGATGATCGGTTGAATTGACCTGGGCATTGACATCTTTATTGACTTCTTTAAGCTTAAAAACATCTTCAAATAAGAAGTAAGTCTACTTTTATGTTAACAACAGCGCGTAATATTATTTTATATAATTCTCTTTGTCTATCTATATGCTGTATATCTTTTCTACAAATTTTCTATTATATCTATAGCTTCTCTCTTTATTGTAAGTTTTGTCTTCGCTAAATTTATTTTACTTCTCCTTTATTGATCTTTACATCATCGAATCCAAATGTGTGGTCGATGTGTTAACTGCTTTGTTTCAATAAATACGAATTAAAAATGAATTGTCATATTGAACCCACAAAAGTATATTTAATTTAAATATTTAAATTAATTTTTTATTTTTACTTTTTTAAATAATTAAAAATCACTTACAAGAACTTGAAAATATTCGAAAATACAAGTATAATTTTTCCCAATTTTTGGAATTTAAAATTAAATATTATACATATATTAATCCTTGCTTCTCAAAACCAAGACTCATTTAAAAATATCCAAAATCTCATTATTACATTTACGTTTTTAAATAAATTTAATCGTAATTTTTTTCGATTTTTTTCTAATTTATTCAATTCAGATTGGTATTACGTATAATTCTCTACCTACTTATTTCATTTGATCATTCTATTAATATTCTGTCAAACGCCAATATGATTGTTTTGGAACACCAAAATCATTTTATTTTTAGTCTTTGAAATCAAAGTTTCCTACTTCAGATTGTTATCAACAAAGATTGTAAACAACCGCTCAAGGCTTGAGGAGGATTATATAACCATTTAGATTTTTAAAATCAATATCTTCAATGCGCTGAAATGATTGAAAATTAAACTCTCGACATTGTAATTCGAACTTTAACAAAATTTTCAAACAATTTTTTGGTTTATTAACTATTTCCTTCATTAAAATTTCAAATTTAATTATATCATAGTTTATTATGTGTCGTTAATTATTGTAATTTTCATTTCTC
Source organism: Platydemus manokwari (assembly GCA_037951405.1). Lineage (NCBI taxonomy): Eukaryota > Metazoa > Platyhelminthes > Tricladida > Geoplanidae > Platydemus > Platydemus manokwari. The sequence continues at coordinate 5,896 of JBBMOY011322537.1, read as the reverse complement.
TAATGATAATGATGGCAACTTAATAATGGATTTTGGTAGATGATTTTGATAAAATATGTGAATTAAAATTGAGATAAAATCAATATTTAGCTTTTGAATTACTTGATTACATAGGAGAGTTATGAAATGTAATATGGATTGTGTAACAATATGTTTACCATATATTGGACAAGTATGGGCTACAACTCAATTCGATTCTGATCTCAATTGTTACACTAAATGATATCGATATGTGAGTGTATGTGTAAGTTTTGTAAAAGAATATCTAAAAATGGGGTTAAGATTATTCGTATAAATACCGAAAATTTAAAAATAAAATAAATAAATTTGTGCCCTTGATTATAAAAGGGCTCATTCGTAAATGAATTGTTAGTTCTGTAGTAATGAAAGAGAATAAAAATTATATGTAATCTCTGTCACCTAAAGCAGGAGCTCCTAACATTTTAACATATCTTTGTATTTGAAATAAATAAATCCTCATACAACCTATTGAAAATTACCCTGTATTGTTTATATATTCCTATTTAAGCGATTTCGTCTATTTCAGGATGGTTTTTTATCAACACAATACCAATATAATTACCTTTATACCTTCAGAACAATATCTCAATTATTAATTTGTACTTTTATTAAATATAATAAATGAGTCAAGTCAGTCAGTCTTTATTTGCACTGAAAGCAATTTCTGGCTGTTGTTTTTCATGTGTAAACATGATAACAATCTCATTTCAGATGGGTAATTGTTGACAAATCTTAAAGCGAAAATCTGCAATGCTGCTTTTATCAGCTGGAAATTAGATTAGAAATGTGTACATTTGTTCCAGAGAATTTCGAAAAGATCTTTGGTAAATTGCTGTCGTTTATTAAATATAAATCGAGTAGAAATTGATGAAGAATTTATCTCTCAGCTTTGCTGATACATCTTATGGAAAAGTACTTATTTCAATTGATCGAGATGTATTTTGTGTTTATTATTCATTTGTAATTACGATTTACTTGTTTTCATGGACGATCGAATCAAGTAAAAGAACCATTGGATAATGTTAATTTTCGACCTTATTTTAGAATTTTTAATAGGTTCACTTAATTTCATGTTAGATAATGTTGGGTGAGATGAAATTCTGTAAAAAAGAAAAATGAATTTCCACCATGGAACCCTTGGTTAAGCTCTCTAAACATGGTCATGTATATACAACCATGTAAGCATAGCAACCAACCAATCACAATGGAGTTAGACGGTAAACGACAATTGGAAAAAGGGGAATAGTCACACAATAAATTACACAGGCATAAATAGACTAATCTCATTCATAAAAAACTAATAAGCCCAATAGAAAAAGTCAAGATCAAATCAAGGTGTGCTAGAAGCGTGACACAAAAATTATACACTGATCTCGAGAATAAATATCGATGTAATGATTGCAAAACGCCAGATAGAAGCCAGGTTTTGCTTATGTTTTCGAGTAGTACTAGTGTTAGTTCAATTGTATCTATGGATTTTTACGAGTAAGTACTGATTAATACGCAGGTTATAAATAAAATCTATAGCTTTCGGTTCTTGGAATCAATAATTATTCAATTGTTCAGAAATAGAACCCAACAATGATAAAATAGACTTGAAGTGTTGGTTTTATTATGTAGCTAAATATATCTGACAGATAGGTAAGTCTAGGTGTAAATGTAAAGCTTTAATTAAATCTCAAGACAAATCAATAACATTGATAATTACTAGTCCCATGGAGATTTACTGTACTTCGATGTGATAAAATAATCGATTCTAATAAATCTTGAAATGTAACATGAGATTGTTTATCCAAACTTGTATGTACGTCACAGCATCTAATGCCATAATTTAATGTTGAGTTGTTGATATTCGATATGTTAAATATTAGAATTTTCCTTACATAAACAATGAGCCTATCACATTAATGAAGATTTGATGTTTAATACAAATATTTTGTTATGAATAAAAACATCAGTTTGTTTCATCGACAACTCTAGTGGTTCATGAAATAAAAATACTTCTAACGTTTCATTTCCTTAATGCTCCACACAAATAGCAACAATTGAGTAGGATTATCAATATTAATTGAATGTACCAGTTGAATAATCGCATTTAATGAACTGTATTTTGTTCCTTTCTACAAATTGCAGTGGAATATCCACATTGAGATCCTGAATGCAAGATTGAATGGCAAATCAGGTTTGAAAACACAGTCTAATTTGCTATTTCAAGTGCACTTGGTTTTACTAACTCATCTATTCGGTGACATTTTCTTTGCTTAGCTAACAGATATGTCATTTCATAAGAGGTTTCTAATGAGGCCTTTGAACGACTGCAACATCAAATTCCACGAAGTTAAGAGCATGTCATGTAGATTAACCGCCATTCCCATTATTGAAATTCTCTAGCTATATCGATGATTTAGGAAATTTTTGAAGAGATTATTTTGCAACAGGAAATGCACTATCATATTAAATTACCATCTTTCTATTTTACACGTTAATCTAATAGCAACATAACTAGGGTTCATACAATCAATAAAGTAATAATTTTAATACTTTGAAATTTAATGAAATAAATCAAATTATTTATCGATTATAATCTTTAACTTCATATACTAGAAATCTAGCAAAAAACAATTCTTAACGACCGAACAAAGGGAAAAAATCTTTGAAATATTATTGCTTTGTTTTAATCAAGCCAGATCACCTGAAACTGGAAGAATATTGAAAACAGATGGCAAAGTAAATGTATAACCTATGTATGCCACAAGTAATGTTGAATTCACAAATGACAGATCTGCGAATAAAGTACAGTGTACTCCAACCTAAGCACACCAGAAATTAAGGTAAATTTTAAAAACTTTGATAGTTGAGAAAAGACATATCTGTTGATATAGAAGAACCTCACTCAAAATTAAACATCCTTCAAATGAGCTGTGAAGGTATTTATTTATAAGATCTCTGATTTCGAATATATTACGATAACTTTATCGTATTTGATATCCTTAATAAGGTTTTCCAAAGAGTCATAAGATCAACAGTGGCAAAACGCTGGTACTTACGCACTACAAAAAATCGTGTGGTATTCCTCAAAACTAATAAATATTATGTTCTATTATAAAGACAGATCGAAAATCGAATTCGTTCTGGATCTCATTAAGAGAAAACATAAACACTACGAGAGAATAGAAACTGCAATCAAATGACAATTTGAATATATATTACAGATAGCCATTTGACACGAACTATCAAGACAATCTTCTCGCTCTGACAACAAAGATATAGTACAAATAAGGAAGGACTATCCATTAGTCACACGTTACATCAAAAATATTATGAGCAAATTTATAAATTGTTTCATGATTTGGACCAGGAAAATTAAATGCTAAGCACTAAAACCTATGAAACAAATGTCAGCAAATTTTCACTATGTATGTAATTTTAGAAACACAATGACTTAGCAATAATAATAAAATCATGTATTCAAGATGTTGGGTAAGCCATAAAAACTATCGAAATGTTCTCGGATACCGTGGAAATAACCCTTAAAGGATTGGTATACACAGATTCGATAAGTGCACCTGCCAATAGCCAATCAGATTCCTTCTATACATCAATCAGTACTTATAAGTCAATATTCGACTGGCGCATACTAACAAGCGGCAACAAACACCGACATTTGCCAATGGATTGAGAAATGTAAGAGAAATTGCTATTATATCAATGTGTGAACGAATTTATCAAATGCAAAAAGAAGCTTTGGTATATGAAGTGGACACAAACAATAAGCCTATAAAAGAAATTGGATTTTACGAACAACTGGCAGTCTTTTTTGCTTTGGTAACCTTCATTCTGTTCTGTAACTTTTGTGTCATTTTTTGACAGCCAGTCTTCTTTTTATTCCGTATTCAGATTTCGGATGCTGATCCAGTCTTCAATGATAAATTATTATTGTGTTGAAGTACAATTTTAATTGTATTTGCTGAAGATTTGAGCCTATGATTCCTTTTAGTTTAAATTATAATGCTCAGATTTCATTGTTAGTTAATGCCTAACAAAGATTAGAACTCAAAGAGCTATTCATCAGAACTAACAGCAACATATGACAAATGAAAACATAGACATCTTGAAATTAATAACATATATTTTAACCGATATCATGTAGATCCATTGATTGCCACAGCAACTAATCCCCATTTATTCACAAATATTCAAACCAAATGAAACAATCAAAATACAAAGGGCATAGACATAACATCGATAAATGATATCTTATCACAACTTTTGGAAAAATATTATGTTGAATCTGCATTTGCAACCCAATAGTTCAAATTGGTCATAAATATTAGACAAGTGCAACCATATTCGACTCCTAAATAAATTATTTCTGGTAAACCAATCATTTATATTAGAAATGGGCAAGAACACACATTTTACATGCTATAAGAAAAACTAAAAGAAAAATCAATCCCCTGAGACATTTTGGTGTGGTTAAACTGTTCATATTAACGATAGATTCAAGTAACTACTCTTTTGGAACAGCTTTAGGTCAAACTACGATCAAGATAATGAATATATTACCACAGTAAGTTGAGGATTGAATTATCACGAACTCAATTACGCAATACAAAAATTTTAAGCACTTCCTATAGTTTATGACACTTATGTATACATAAGAACCCATGTGGTTACAGATTATTGAAACTAAGAACCAATGATTATGGTCATCACATTACATTAAATCAAGATAATTAACATATCGTCACTTCGATAATTACAAATGAATGTGTTTCTGATCTTTTAATGGCTCATAATCTATAAAGGATCAATGTGCCGGTAGACGTGCAAAATTTAACAGAAATACAATTGGAAAAAGAAGTCAAACAAATTCACAAGCTCAATTTATGGTAGAAATGAAATTTAGTTCTTAGAACTTTAATTTTTAAAATTAATCTTATAATTGAATTAAATAATTACACAACTTATAAGAACACATTGAATGAGGACTGATTCAAGGGCAGTCGACTTCGAGATTAATTCAAATCGATTATTAACTCTTTAACAAATCCTCCAGAAACTCTGAGGAATATTCTACCAATACACACTCTAATAACAAGAACTTCCTATCGAATTTATACGAAACTTTGATTTTTGTGAATCCAACTAATTTTGTTTCCACTACTTAGACCATTTTCATTTTCACCACTGTTAAGTATATTTCGTTTAGTTAATTTTTTAATATCTATCATTTGATTCGCTGTTACTTTATCATTTGATAATTTTAATTTGAATAATATTTACAAATATTCTTCAAAATTCCTAGCGAAAACTGTCATTGTTTTGAAAAAGAAGATACAAACGAAATTATTCTATATTTAATTGACATTCTGGCATAATTAAATTAATAAAACAAAACGAAAACTAAATAAACTTTAAATTATTATTTAACGTATAATAAATTAAATATTTTTTGCAGCAATCAAATTTACATTGAATTGGTTTGTTAACAGAGTAATTTATTCTATGGTTTCAATTGGAATAAATTTTTTATTAAATTCGTGTTTTAAGTGGAAACAAACAAATTACTTCTGCATGTTTGCTGAACAATATTTGATTTTTCCAAAAATAAGACTAATTGTAATTGATTATAAAAAATGAAAAACAAAATGAAATGACAATTATAACATTTTAAATTTTGGATTAATAACTGGAAATCGAGTTTATTGATATTATACAACACCCAACGTTATGAAAATGTATTATAAAATTAGAATAAATTTATAAAAAAAAAGGATCCTAAAATAAATTTTTTAATTTGTTAAGTGTATTGCAAAATTCTATATAGTTTATTTAATTATATTCTTTAAAAACATTTTGAATTTTTTATTTA
>JBBMOY011321426.1:0-15229 GCA_037951405.1 Platydemus manokwari | reverse complement strand
AATAATAATAATAATAATAATAATAAGAACAATAATAATAATAATAATAATAATAATAATAATAATAATAATAATAATAATAAGAACAATAAAAATAATAATTGAGAGCATTTTTAAATGAATTAAATTGTTATATAATTTTATATAAAATTATATTAATATGTTTATATAATTGTATTTTAAATAAATAAGTTTGTGTCGTTAATTTGCAGTTTGTTTTAAATGTGTGCTTTACAAAAGAGCAGCAGCTTACATGGCGACGATGCATCTAGATTAGATTCTGAAAAGATCAATGTCTGAAAATTATGAAAGAAAGGAGGAAGATACTGACACTATATTGAGACTATACAAGGAAGATGTAAAGAGGTTGTAGAGAAGATATAATGGAGATATAAAAAAATATAAAGAACATAAAAGAATTAGAGTTTTGTGTAAATAATAATGTTAATAATCATAATAATAATCATAAAAATAGAAATATCAATTCAAATTTTAAAAATATAGATATCAATAATATTTTATCAATAAATACATAAAATATATATGTTCAAAAGACGTGTAATAACTGAGTCTTTATCTATAAACTAACAGTTACTGAATGAGGAGTTGCACCAATTGTGATAAATTTCATTGTATAAACTGTAATAATGCTTGTACATCTTTACTTGATGATTAAATCAATACAAAAAGTCCAGTTATAATGATAGAATCAGTTGTATTCGAGTAATTCCAAATTTTACAATAGATAATTTCTAAGCAAATAATATGAATAAGTTGTTACACCAGATATTTTTAGAAAATTTAATAAAACAACTAATAATTTAATTATTCTTTTTAGTTTATATTATTACGCACATAACTTTTGCTGGTCAGCGGAAATTTATCAGCGAGAATAAATTCTCAGCAGCAAAACCAAAACAGATATAAAAACTTAGCACAGACCTTGAAAAGAAAGTCAAATATAAATGAAACTATAAAATAATAGAAGCTAGGAATAAATTATTCTACATATTAAATAATTATATAGAGAGAAAGAAGTGTATTCGAATAATACATTTATCTCAAAAACATTTGACAGATACATGTTATCTGTTTTCGTTATGAAGATAAATTATATTTAAATCTTTATTTACAAATATCAGATATATATATATATGTGTGTGTGTGTGTGTATTATCAGCTAACAATGGTAAATGTCATTGTACTACTAGATAATTTTGATAGTAGTATAAACATTCTTCAAAAGAAATCAGGCGATTAAATACATCTTCTGTTTCATTTGTTGATGTCAAACCAAATCACTGAAATTAAAGTAAGAAAAATATTCCCTTTCTCATTGTCATAAAGCGTCATCTTTAAATTTTAAATTAATCCCCAGAAACTTGAATAACGTCTACATATTTATAATTGCTTATGACTTCCTGGGTATATGTATATTAATAGAGTATACCAATTATAAATAAAATGCCTCATTCAATGTGTAATGGGTATTTCAAGCGATCCAGATGGTGAGTCTACTGACAAATATATGCAGCTGATAACATGAAGCATATTTGATAGATCTGCAAACCCGATATTTTTTTAAACAAAAAACACGAGAAAAAACAGGAGATTATTTATAATTTAAAATATCAACTAATCATTTTATTAATAAGTAATTAAATGTCAGAATAGGATCAGCTCGTTTTATCGATGAAATCTTACGCTGTCTATCAGTCACGCCCCCTTGATTTTTAAACACTTTTGTCTTTCATTTTCCAGACAAAATTTAAAAGGTCAAAAGAGAAAAAATTATCGCAAAACAAGTCAAAAAAATTGTGAACAACGCAATCCAAAATGGATGAGTTGTATTGATTTGCAATGAAAATGTTTTTTGTTCAAATCAAGTGTTAGATACTCTGGACCGATAGTCTGGAAATAACCTTATTAAGGATTAAAGTTTAATGATTTGATTGGAATCGATTGGTTAATTATTCAAGATTTAATCTGACACAAAACTACAGTAAATGTATATGAGACCACTCAATGAGAAATATCTGACAACACGTACCAAATATTGATCATAAATATCGATTATTAACGAACGATAGAGAATAAGCAAAAAAAGATTTTAGTTGTTTATAGAATATCGATAATTTCTATATAGCGATCTATATATTATATCGAGTATCTGCAAATTTTATCTAATCAGATATATTTAACGAAGAAATGGTTCATAATGACAGCTTAATTGATCAATTAATTCAATAATCGTTATCTCTGATATTTTATCACATCGTCATCATACCTGCTGGCAAACCCATCACAATCATTGATTCCGGGTAGATTTGTAACATTATCTGGTCTCAATAGATGGCAAATAATTCGTGTCGGTGCTGGAGCTGCATCTGGTGGAACGAATATTTTCATTTGTGGCATTCTTTGTGCTTGCATATAACCACCTCTGGCATCGACAAGAAATGACACCAAAAACCTTGATAAATAAAGCTCATATTAAAATAATCAATGCGCGCATCACATATGTTGCAAAAATAAATAAAATTTCCAAAAATGGAACAAAGTTCTGATTTCAATTAAAATAATTATTTAATTGATGACTTTTAATAGGAATTAGTTAGAATCGATATATTTCAAGATCGAATAACTTCCATTAATAGTATCAGAATATCTATTCAGTTAGATTAACACCATCGAAGAATCAATAATTGCAAATAAATATCTGAAATTTAATCTTTTACCTTTAAAAGTTAATTCTGAATAAAATCGATAGAAAAACATACAAATTTCACAATTAAGTAAATAAATTATTAAAATGAGTATTTTTAAAATTATTAGCGAAGGTTGCAGTTTATATTTCACTAAATCGTAGTAGCTAATACGTATGCAAATTCAGCAAAAATACACAAATCGATATAAAAGATCGACATAAAACTAGACTTCCAACTGACAGTTAGACATCTTTAGATCAGTATTTATATTTGTGCGTTATCTGTGCATCATTTTTTGATTTGATCTTTTATTTCTCAAGTTCCAATTGGATCTATTTCTTCTATGTGCTCGAGATTGATCAATCCCTGTATGCGTGTTACTGTATAGTTATGTGCATTTTTCGAATTATAATTTTCCATTTAAGTCTTCTGTGATTGGTTTGTTGCTATACCTGCATGGTTGTGTAGGCGTGCAATGCTTAAAGTTATAAAATAACGTATTAAAATAATTTATAAAAATATTCAAACGGCAGGAAATGCAGTCATATTAACCTAATTATAGTTATTTTTTATTATTAATTTCATTCTTCATTCAAATTGTGTTGTGATCGCAAGATTAAGATTTATTTTATAGAAATACGGTTTCAAACTGACTAGTAAATTTCCCAAGGTCATGAAGATTTATCATTAAATAAATTTATAATATCGATTTTTTCTTGAATCACTGAAAGAATATCTGACAATTTTATTTACAAACAAACACATCAAAACAACCGAATCCAACACATTTGTGGAAAATCAATGGTTTTAATTTTAATGTTAACTCAATTTATATTTTTTAATAAAACTTATATTTTAAAACATCTCCCACGCGGCTCCAAATCATTTCATCTGGCTTATTTGAAATAAGTCAGTAAGAGAGTATTTGCAGTTTATTTGTAAATAAAAATCAAAGAAATCAATCAATGAAGCCTCATTTATGCTGGTGAAATATTTCTTGCAAGAATCCATTCGAACATTTGGTAATTGATGAGATAAATAGTCCTGCAATGCACTCTCAGAATCATAAAACTATTTGATACAACAAGTTATTGATTTATGATATTTTAAAGGCTGTAATCACAATGGTTATTCTACAAAAACAATAAATAAATCGTTGTGCAGTCTAAAAATTGAAACGTTTATCACAGTTTTTCTTTTCATATTGGTCCGAGTAATTTATTCGACTCTCGTATTCTATAATTCATTAATAGTAGTTGCAATGCGCTGTCGGCCAAATGCAAATCAAAATTAAGTTGGATAAAAATCTACGTTGTGGTATGGCATACACTTTATTCTGATTTTTTGGAACAGTAATTATTGACAATATTATTATTACAAATACCGTCTCGGAGTGATTAAAGAAAATATTTAATGGAAAGTTGTTTATCTACCGAACAATCTCAATTTGTTATTCTCATGAATTGCTGGTCATTCTCCATCTTTGTTTCTGATGCTCTATCTACGAATTTAGCATTGAATAATAATTGATTTTATAAACAAGGCATTTTTTATTTAAGAGGTTAATAATATTTGTTTTAATGGTATACTGGTTGTCATGAGTAGAAGCAATGTTGTTGATTAAACAAAAGTCTTGTGAAAACAACGATACTTGACATTTTGGAATTGTTTTCACGATCTTCATTTATGGATATCTACATTTTTGGCCAAGCAAGTTCAAGGACCAATCGAAATCGCAATACAGTGGATGTTTAAGATCAATCAATGCTTAAAGGTCACTAACTCGAATGACATTTCTATAAACAGATAATAAAAGAGAGTCGATATGAGACAAGACATGCAAAATACGGAATTTTGATTTGTTATAACTATTTTCAGAATTTATTTGAATATTATCATCGGGTAGTAATATTAGTGATGAATATAGATAAAATTTTACATTGTTTTTCATTCTGATAACTGACAGTGTGTTTTATCATGAATATAGTATCAAAATATTCCAATCTTGACTACAATTTTCAAGTGATAATTATATAAGCCGTTTTACACAGATAAAATGGTTTTGCAAAATATTCAATAATTCAAACAAATTCTTAAAATACGAATTTAAGAGAAAAAAGAGAAACAGGTATAAGCAAGAATTTATAAATGATCGAAAATTCTTTTAGTGGTTTTCTGTGTGATTTTGAAGAAATGGATTAAATTTAAAATTAATAATTCAACCAAAAAATCCATTAAAATATTGATATTAATCAATAAACAGTTGTAATTGGTTGATTGGAAGAATAGAAATATCAGGTAATTAGATGCGATCTAATGCTACAACAATAACAAGATATTACTACAACATTTTCTGTAAAATAAAAAAAACGATGTACATCATTAGAACATAATTCTATATAAATGCCAGAGAATGAGAAATTGTAAGAATTGCATGAATTTATCGATAAAACTAATAACAATTTCAGTAGTCGATATTTACCAAAAATAGCTGTTAGATATGATTTCGAACAAACGGCTATTTCACTCCACTCAACTATCAACACTAACCACTTAGCCGTAGGCAGATATTTAGTTCACAATGTAGATAATGAAAATCAATATTAATGATAATTTTTGATGAAAATCATTTCTAAATTCATTAACTCGTTAAAACAATTCCAAAGAATCCAACTTATGCAAAAAATGTCGAAACACAAAACTGCACATAAAATAAATTCAATGAGAAACATTTTCGATTTTAGTAAATAATTCACATTTCAAGGTTTAATGTCAACAACGATTTCAAGATGAACTGCAAAATCATTTACTCAAGCATTGATAAATTGGATTAAGGTCAACAATCGCGACGCACATTTCATGAAATTTCAAGTTTAGATTGTTGAAAAATATGAACAATTTAAAAATAGTTGAAAAAATAATCGCAAATTTTTATGCTCCATACACAGTTCATATCATACCGACTACAAAATTTCGTAATTATTTTAACATTGAAACCAATTTTAGATATAAATTATAAATAATTATAAGTTTATAATTCCTGTATTATGAATTACAACAAAATATATTTCTATTGAGTTGTTTTGGTCACACAATATGGTAATTACTGATACAAATAATTATCAAGAATTTATCGAGATAAGTTTACGTCTTTCAGTGTGGTTCACAGTTGATTATTTTCTTCGTTTTTATTGGTTAATATTTGATTCTAATAAAACCCCGATTCTGTTAATCGATATTATTATTAATAACTGTTACTATTGTTGATTGTTTTGGTCAATTTCAGAATTATTTAAAAATATTTCCTGTACACACACTAGTGAAACACTTTTTCAATTTTTAAGTAGAATCTCAATAAAATATCTTTGTTTTTTTAATTTCATTTTAATATTTATTTTTATTCCTTTTTTCAAATTTTTTATTTTTTCATTGATTTATTGGCTTACCTTAAGAAACGTAATAAATTTTGTTTAAAATTTTAAATTTTAAAGTACTATTTTTTTGTATTGTTGAAAATCAAAATGAAAATTGAAACAATGAACATGCTTGTGTATTTCGTAATCGCATATAATCCTTTAAGGTGATATATTCATCATTACACGAACACCTTAATGTTGAGAAAGCGGTCATACTTCAGCAAAATAGTAGCATGAGCGCATATAAATACCGAAAAAGGATTTGCGATGGACCATTTCTAAGTTGGATCTTGGGTCAAGTAAAAATGCCCAAACACAAATGCTCAATGGAAGAGAAAAAAATCTACTTGTCATAATGTTTGATATTTAATTTTAGCAATAAACATATGGATTGTATTAATAATTTATCAATTCACTAAAAAATCATAAACATTCGTTATAAATATTTTCCATTTTGTTAATATAAAAAAATGAGATATTACTTTTAACATTTTTATTTTAAGAACAATATAAACCAAGTAGTCGACATCAACCGAAGTTGAGACATTGGAAGGTTCTCAGAATACACTATTTTAAAATTTACTTTTTACTAATACTGATAACTTATAGTAAAAAGTTAAAATTACAAAAAATGTGTTGCAGAGAATCAAAATTTTATAAAAATAAACGACAAAAAACAATTTTTAAAAATAGAATTAGTGATAGTCGCGATAAATTAAAATTTTAATATTAAAATTATAAACATATTGACTACCCACAATTGTAAGTAAGTTGTCATTAAAAAAATACACCGATCCAGACACTGGTAAAATATTTTATTAGCGCTTTTTGACAATTGTCAAGTTAGTTAAATTGATAATAATTACAAAACATTAAACAGTTATGTTCAAGTGTCAGTCACCATCTCATTTTCACTTTTCATACCGAAAATCACAATCAACAGTCCGTTTCACAACACACATTTACATTCGATAATCCTTTACACTACGACATTGAACAATTTGTAGACAAATTTGAGATCATTTTGTTATGGATTCAATGAAAATTTCAACAAATTTCACACAGTACATCAATGAAACAAAAATTACCAATTATAACCAGTTACGAGAAAATTTTTACTTGTTTTATATAGGGTTAATCTAATTTTAACTTGACTGAAATCAATTTCGAAAATGTAACTGAATTATATTCTGCAACCGACAAGCTATAACTGCCATCAAAATTAATTAATATTTTCATAGTGAAATACAATTCGACTAACAAAACGTGACCAAAATTGGAATCCAGTTTACATTTTATCACATGTGTAACAAAAATCCGATTAAATGGCTCCGTGTATTTTGAATAAATAAATATTACCAATAACACGCTAACAGCAAAATATAATATCAAGATAATATTAAAACAAGTTGTTTTTAAAATAATAAATGGATTATTTACCATACTGAATTATTTTAAAATAAAATCCTAAAATTTATATTGTACTCCAAACATTAAAAACATTGATAAGCATAATACATATAAAACATAAAATAAAAACTAACTCTTCTACTACTAGCGAATTAACCATATTTAATCCAAAACAATCGACAGTTAGCTAACAAATGACAAAATTTATAACAAAGTTAATTCAAATGATAATCTCAAACACACAACCAACCAATCACAACATAACTGACTAATGTTCTACAATTCCATCATGTGTGATAAATGATTGTGTTTGTGTGTGTCATACACACACATATTACTCCACGATAAAGTTTTATATGGCATTGAAGTAACATTAGCAAATCAATAAATAAAGATAACCATTGAAAATTATAGACATTTTAGATTGCTTTTATCTATAATAGACTTACCCTGAATTTATTGGCAAATCTGTTATTCTTTGATAATCGCATTTTTCAACATCGAATGGACTCATTTCAGTTGTCATCGATGAAGACATTGTGGAAAACAAACTCGATGTTTGTGTTGGAATTAGAAGTTCTTTTTTCTGTTTTTATTTGTCATTATTTCGTCAAAATTAAATTTTCATACTTTGATTTCTGTCAACGTTGCGTTTCGATAGCGATTTAAAGAATTGTTGATTTTCAGACTCATATCTGCTCTTCGAATTGAATCGATAGCTGATATAGACAAAATTTTTATTGATAAAAAATAGATAGATATTTTTATTTTATTTTTATAACCAATTTATTTATAAATAACATGTAGCAATTTAAATTTTGCATGAAATTTTCAATCGATAAAACTAATGGACATGATATCTTTTGGATTGGATTAAAAAATATTAATAATTAGTCCGATTATTGGAATGATTGAAGAATAAAATGTTTATTAATTTTGCTATTACTTCGGAATAATCGTCATAGCAACTTCATAAATTTCCAAAAATATTTCTGAAATCTTCGACAACGGTTTTCAGCCAAAAAGTAAAATTTCGATTTTTATTGATTTTATAAGTCATCTCTCCTTAGGTTTTTTAAATATGGCCAGGTGCTACATAGTTTCCATCGATATTATTGCATATAAATGGCTTGTTTTTACTTATTCGCAACGTAATTAGTGCAAAAATTCAGGGGGTGTTTGGTAAGAATATTCAACAATAAATCTTCTTGATTCTATATTAAGTAACACAATTAATTTAGGTATTATCGTTTATTATCGATTGACAACTATCTTAAAATTCGATAAATATTCTCCGAAATAAAACATACTGACTAGGATTGTTCAAAACCTAAATTGATCTGAACTGTTGCCGATAAATTTAGGAAAATTAACAATATAACGTAACGTATCTTGGTACATTGTGCTATTTTAGGAATAGGTACAGGATTTTAGTGTTGGGTTTGAAGATTAATATCAAAATACTTGACAGATTATTGTGAGGCAATGTATAACAATATTTCTCCCAATGATACAAGGGGAATGCATTTTGTAAATGTGATTTAATACCGAATATTTTATTAAAAAGTTACACATCAATGCCTATATGAGACAGCGGTCACATTTATAACATGCATATTTTACAGGTTCAGTATAGATAAAAATACTGCGCTGTAATGGTTGACACAGGAAGACAATTGCGCTGCCATTGCTTTTCAGGTCAATTTTAGCCATTTCGATCAAAGTCCGAAGATATCAAAAAGCCCAATGGACTAAGAAAGATAATAATTCGTCTAAAATTGTACCTTTATTACAAGCCGTTAATTCTTATTATCAAGCTAGATTTGTCTCACTCACAGCTCCAAGAAAATAGAGTACATTAACCGTGAACTTATCTGAAGAGTTATAAGTCGTCCTAGGGATTTGTTTATCAGTGCAGTTTGAAACTCAATTGGAATTTTTATATAATTTGAATGTTCAATTGTATCCGTGTTGGTTGGTAATAAAAAATTGTAACCATAAGGATTGGATATTGATTAAAATAAGAGTCAATGATCATATTTCAATTAATTTTTCATCGATTGTCACCTTGTATTACCAGTGTCAGCATGCTCTAGGTGTATTGAGACTGATAAATGTAAGGATAAATTGTTGAATCACAGATACAGTAATAAAATTCAAAATTAGAACGATAATAAAAGTATGGTAATGATTGACTGACGTGCAAAAAGGATTTAATATCTGACTTCTATTAAAAACATATGTCCACCGCCACTCTTCTCGTTTTCATATCAGCTATTGAGTGGAATGTTCAAAATGAAAGAGAAGCAGATTAGAAAGGTTCATTATTGACCGTGGATCATAAGAACTCCGGAGATAAAACAAATAAAATCAAATTCCATTGACTCCAATAACAACAATTGCATCGATTGGTCCATCGAAATTAGACCTAATGAATGGGCAAGTTATATTTATCAGAAATTAATAAACACCCTTTGATATAAAACGTTAACAAAATAAACGAACAAATAAGAAACCAGGAATTGAAATAAAATTGTTTACATCACAAATCATTAATAAAGCGAAAACAAATATCAAATTGATTTCAAACAATCCCAGATTTCCAGCTCAATGATATCCTTTGATGGGAAATTTCATTATTTTGACAGCCTTTAAAGTTATAATCTAATTTTATTACTGGTTGTTGTTAGTTTTTTATTTTTTTTTATTCAGAAATTTTAATTTATTTGTTAATCAGAAAATACAGATAATTGGTTTGGAAACGAAACTTTGAAAAACAAATTCTTTTATTTCAATGATTGAGAAGAGAAAAGGGAAGATTTTTAATATTTATCTTGTACGAGATTTAGTGAAAATCGAACCCGATATCCAATCGCAATAAATGATCACAGTAATCATGTGACAACAGATAAGATTATGGATAAATGGATTAAGAATCCAATAGTTATGAGTAGGATGTCAATGACTCAATAAATCTTAATGACCATAATGCGTGCTTTTCAGATAGGACAGAACTTTGCCGATATGAAAATTAATTTGTTGTTTAAATAAAGCTAGAATACCTAAACAGATTTGAAAGGGTAAAAATACCCCAATTTTCCATCATAAATTGAATGAAATAAATGATTCCAATCAAATCGACCAGCTAAATACAGTTCTCAAAATCATCAAAGAATTGTAATGCCGCCATCTTAATGGAATCATAGATAATTCAACATTAATTATAATGATTATCATATTTCGAATCCAATAGTTTCTTGTTAGCCAATCAAGCAATAGCCACAATGATGACGAAAATCAATGCGAGCATTTTTCTTCAAGAAATGTGGGTAAACAAAATTGAAAGAAATCATTAAAATTTGTAGACAGAAACGTGATTCTAATTCTATTTATATAATATTGTTTTTTGCAATTAATATTTTATTTCAGTTGATATCATTATTATCTTTAATTATTATTATTATTATTATTTATTGATGTTATTTAATAATATCGATATTGTCATATTATGAACAATAATAGTTTTATTAAAATCGTTATTATTATCATTGTAATTATCAATCTTATTATTATTATTATTAATTATCTAATTTATCTTTATAAAATTACTCTTTCTTCAATATTCTGTATGCTTTCTTTATATTTTCCTCCTCTCTTTCATACTTTTTGTCATTGATCACCATGTAAGCTGATGCTAATTTTGAAACACGTGTTGAAAACGAATTGAAAAGTCAAAACACATAAATCCATATTTAACCCGATGGTTTCAACAAATGAAATTTATGATTTACATTTATAATGTAAATTCCGAATATAAATCCTTTAAAATTTTAATTCGTTTTGAAATTCTCATCACAAACAAGTAATGTTTTAACTAAAATTTGCACTCAATAAAATCGCGTCACACCATGATTCGGTTCACAAATCGAATTCACTCAAGAAGAAATCAAAACGAAAAACAAATGTCAAGTTCAGTATGGGCTTAGCACACGAAGAAAAAATACGAAGAAAATTAAAGATCACAAATACTGACGATTTCTCACAAGAGTCGAACTGTTTCATAGCGTCCGTGTCGATATTATCTTAATGCTACATTGATTTAAGTAAAATATTAATGATTTTCTTTTAGAATGATTCTAAAAATATTTATTTACAAGTTTTTAATAAAATATTTTTAAAATTTTATTTTTAGCATCCGAAAACTGATTATTACTATATGATTATTATTATCATTATTATCATCACTATTATTATTATTAATATTACCTTAATAATTTTCATCATCATTATTATTCATGTTATTATTTCTGATATTTTTAACGGTGTTATTATTATTATTACTATTATTAATTTCGTTTTTATTGTTCTGAACAATTGCGGTGTATCAATTAGTTCAGAATAGTTGATAAAATTTTTAAATGGAAAAGAAAAATAGGCTAAAAAACAAATTGAATTCATTGATTGTGCTCAATTCAGTGACTATCTATTTAAAACCTATCATTCATAGTAGCATGTTTACTACCTGATATAAGAATTATCTATTTTATCAAATCTAAAGACATAATATAGCTCCGATGAATATATTCAATCGATAATTTATCTAATGGTGGACAAATTATTTAGCCTCATAATTATCACTCTGTTTTACATCCGTAAAACCTCTCAAGCAGAATTTAATAATAATAAAAACAATCGCAAATTGGCACGAAAGATTGGATTTGTTTTGAAAATCTATTTGATGTTTACTAATGGCCATCTCTGTGTAGAAGTTGTTATTTTAAGTTGATAAAATATGTGTGGAATCATCTGGAGAATTGTAAGCCGAGCTTGAATGAAAATCGATTGAAAGATTATGATATTTTATGAATAAGCAGGATGGAGGGCAATAAATTAAAAGAAATGACGAATAATAGAAGCTACTAAAAATTGCAACACAGATTCGCATTAAAACATTGAAAGCATTACTTAAATTATCGATTTACTGAAGATAAAATTTACAAAATAAAAAAATCCTCAAATAAAATAATTCATAAAAATTAAATAAATGAAAACAATAAAAGGCTTTTGAGGTTTATATTTGATTTGAACCTGTTCTGAAACAATAGAAATACTTGTGCCATAGAACTGTTATTAGACAAAAACAAAATCTTTGACCAGTTAACAGTTATTTCAATACTAAAATGATTAATATAATTTTCAAAGGATAAACATGAAAGTTGAAACCAAGATCAACCAATGGGTTTTCAATATTGTCAAGATATTTAAATTATCTTAATGAATATCTCAAGAGGTCGAGAAACATTCGGAGAATGTGTAAACTATTTTTCTTACAAACTCAACAAATGGAACACTTATTAGCTACCTCCGAAAGACTGGAAAAGAAGCAGACTTCATGATTCTTTCGGCCAAATATATGAAGGCATCGAACGAATTGTTACTTGCTAAACATCAAATTTTGTGGATATTATCAGAAATACAATAACCCATTCGGCATAAAATAACAATACCATGTAGTTGAAATTATTACTAAGAGAGATAAATTTACCATATTATTGTCTTGAACAACGAAAAGCTTCCTGTCAAAAAATGCAGAGTACTTTCGAGTGCATTGTACCCCCTTAGTTCTTTAAGTAAGTTCAAACACCGTTTGTAAAATTTTGGGATTAAATGTACATCACGATCTAATAACTTATTTCCAGAGATTTATCTTCTAAGTTTCAATGTTTCCAATAAATCGAAAATTTCTTATCCAGATTTAAGATGAGAAATGGTTTATTCTGGTCGATTTGAAAAATACTTCAAGATGATTAAAAATAATACTCAAAAATGACAGTCGATGATACCGACATACAAATCTGACAGTTGTGATTATAAATCGTTGACAGGTACACATAAACACATCCAGGATTTATCAATGAAATCGACATGGATTATCCCACTTCAGCTTCGGTGTATTTCTCCAGAAAAAATAATACGTCTGGAAACATCATGCCTATCAAATGTTTAATATCATCTCAGCACATTGAGTGAATCAGATGAATATTAAAAATGCCGCAAATATCATTGGATAGGTAATGAATGAATAAAAGAGAAGACACCGACTGCAATCCATCATCGAAATACATCTGTGGAAAATATGACGACAAGTCTGAGATTGCTTTTTTAACCATATTACTTTTCTCGTTGACACTGAAATCGACAAACCTGACTGGTAGAAAAATGAATGAAAAATTCGTGATAACTAAATAACTATTTCGCAGTAATAGACTGATTAAATCTTTTATATATCACGAGATTACTGATAAAAATATCAGTTTTAAAAAACTAAAACAAAAGAATTTTGCAAAGTGAGAAAACTTACTTGTAGTGTAGTCTAATAAACTGAGTATTGAAGCTTGAAGTTGGCATTTTTCCGTAGAGTCGTTTCCAATACCTACCAACAAATGAAAGTGGATAAAGTACAGTTTAAAACAAAATATTATAATTTTGAAAATTATTAATATCATCTACTTATTATTATAAGTAGACAATTAATGTAGAATTTTAAACATTTAATTTTCGGAAATTTGTTTATCGATAAATCCATTTCATTTCATTAAATTATTAGAGAAGACTTTCTTCAAAATTTTATTTCCAGCAGTTGTACATCGATAAAGAATGTGTTCCCTGCAAAATAATTTTTCATTTGTCTGAAATCGAGTGTTAAATAATAAATGCGAAAAATTTTATTCTGAAAATCCACTAGTGAAGTTCACCACCATTCATTACACTGAATCCAGCTTTGATTATCACGTGTAAGATTTTCAGTGTCGTGTGTTTGTTTACAAAAAATTGACACTTTCAAAATCGTGTTGCATTCAATATAATCTATATTAAATAATTGATATCAAAATATCAATATTTCGAGGCAACAATTGATTTTCAATTTTTCAGTTGATCATTCAGGAATTCTGAACGAGATCTATGAATGATATCTCGTCATTGTTCGAATCAAATGAATCTCGCGTAAACTTAATAATAACTTGATGATAAAGACCAACCAGTTAGCTCCACAATGGTATTTGTTGTTATACTTTGTTATCGTGGGAATTAATCATATTATCGATATATTAGAAATTTCTCTCCTTATCTTCTATTAAATAATTTATATAAATAAATAACTTGCAGAGCTTTTTTAGATTAACCACAATTTATTGATTTTTCTGCCTTATCAGTGGGGGATCTTTACAAACCGTTAACAAGCTTCAAGCATTTGCTTTTACTGAACGAGATATCACATTTTCTTCTCCAGAATAATAAGTTTTTTTCGATGGTAAAAGGTTAATTTAATGTTAAATGGTATCCATGGTTTTTATGCTTGATGTAAAAGGTGAAGGTGGATCGTATAACATGATTATGTATTGATTGTCTATGCATACATGTTGAATGATTGAGTCATCGATATCAGGTAGATTACACCATATCTATAAGCGTATTTATAGATTTTTTTTAATCTGGAAAGATATTCATCCAAAATGAATGTGATTTGTTTAAAATGCGCCATCAATGTACACGCCTCTCTTATTTTTTTTGCTTTGGGAAATTTTAAGAAGAAATTGATAACAGTCCTCTATATAAATGAAGTTTCAACATTTCTTCTCTTAGAAGTGATGATTCTTCTTCCTATACTATTAGGTTGGTGCAAAAATAATGGCC